>JAHPZR010011079.1:37500-60000 GCA_019787425.1 Platygyra sinensis | reverse complement strand
ATACCTCCTGTAAGTTTGTAGCAAGTTGAGTTGCTACATCCCCTTTACAATGTGCGTGGCTAGCAATTTTTGGAACTACTTCCTCAGCCTTTCCCACAAAAACAAGGAAATATGCGAACTACAGAATCATCGTGTTCTCAATTTGACGTCACATCCGGCCCTCGACTCATGCTCCGTTGAAGTGCCCATATCGTCAAAATTTTTATTTTCCCATGTCATCCTATATTCCATTTAATGAACTTTAGCGAAAAATATTTTCGATTTGGATAGAAAGCGATTTTTCTATGAAGTTTGTAAACCTGAAAATCCTATTTTATTGCGGTCTACCCGTGCCGCTGATCACATCATCGACGTGCTCACAATTGTGACGTAGATTAAGTGACTTCAGGCTTGACTTATCTCGCTTGTTTTACCTCTGTAAATTTAGCTTCGCAGTCTATGCAAAATGCTCCTTTCCAGAATTTGGTATGAACTACTAAGTTTAATTTACAGTGGTAAAACAAGCGAAATAAGCCAGCCTAAAGTCACGTGTTCCTTAATCTACGTCACAACTCATTCCAAACCAGGGGAAGACCTGTGCGAATGGTGGACCAAAATGGCGGCAAATTTGAATGTTTTTAAAACTTCCATAAAAGATTGCATTTTATCCAAATCGCATTTTTCTTTCATGGGCTCCTGCTGAAGTTCATTGGGTGATACATAGAATCAGATAAGAAAATAAAGATTTTGATGATATGGGCACTTTAAACTCTGTCGCGAATGTAGTGTTTGTCGATGTTAGCTGTACCCTCCCCACCCCCTGTTTTATGTATCGCAAGCATGCGCGTTGGATGCAAAGATTGATTACACGTGTTCGACTCGGGAAATGTTGTTGTTGTACTAAAGTCTGATGTAGTTGGTTAAATCCGTAAATACACTACATTTTGGCGACGAGGACGGTCGTTGGTAGATCTGTTTGAGATGTCAACCGTATATTTAAGCGATACACAGGCTTTGAAGCCATTTGACTGCTCAGAAACTGCTGGTATCTCCGCACGCTGGGAAAGATGGCTGCGAGCTTTTGAGTTGTTTGCAACGGGCAAAGGAGTCAAAAATGCCGACCAGAAGAAGGCGCTACTGCTGCACACCGCTGGATTAGATGTTCAAGATATCTATTTTACGTTAGAAGAGGAAGGAGGATCGGATAACTATCGGAAAGCGACGGCGACCTTGAATAAATATTTCAAACCACAAGCGAATGTTCCATACGAAAGGCTCTGTTTTCGTGAAACTAGTCAACTGGCCAACGAAACCGTCGAACAGTTCGTGACCAGATTGAGACAGAAAGCCAGAACATGTGAATTTGGAGATGCAAACGCTGTGGAGGAGCAAATTCGTGATCAAGTGATTAATAAGTGTTTGTCACACGAACTTCGTCGAAAGTTACTTCAGAAGGGTCAAGCCTTGACTCTGCAACGATTGAGAGAAATTGCTCGTGCTATGGAAGAATCTGAGAAACAGGCCCGCTCGATCGAAGGAGCAAGCGATGCGAGTAGTGAGGTTAATAGTGTGGGTGGAAAGGTGGATCACAAAGGAGATTCGAGCACAAAGAATGTTAAATGTTTTTGTTGTGGAAATGTGGGACACAAAGCTAACGATCACCGATGCCCAGCTAGAGGGAAACAGTGCAGAAAATGTAATGGGACAGGACATTTTGAGGCTGTATGTAAAACAAAGAGGAAGCCAAATTGTGGCCGAGGCCGAGGAGCTGGAGGAATGCGTAGAGCAGACAATAATGGAAGAAGGAGTGGTGGACACCATATAAGGCAAGTGGAAGACGAAGATCAGCGGAGTGATGGCTGTGAGTATGCATTTGGCATATCAGATGATTCAGATGTTTCAAGTGATGGCAAAATTCCTGTGAAAATAGGAGGTTTGCCTGTAACAATGATTATTGATTCTGGTGCTAGTTGCAATGTTATTGGTCGTAATGTGTGGGAATATTTGAAAGCCCATAAGGTTAAATGTGTGTCGAGTAAGGCTTCCAAGAAGCTGTATTCATATGGTAGTAACCAGCCACTACAAGTTGCTGGCACGTTTACTGCGGAAGTTTCTGTTGGAGAGAGAGTGTTAAGTGGGGTTGAATTTGTTGTTATTGAAAATAAGGGACAGGCCCTTCTAGGGCGAGAAACAGCTATTGCTTTAGGAGTTCTAAAGCTGGGAACTCCAGTCCAAATTAACTCGCTAGAGGCATCGACTGATGGGATTAAAGGGGCATCTAGTGTTTTAGACAAATTTCCCGGATGCTGTGAAGGTATTGGCAAACTAAGGGATTTTCAGCTTAAGATTCCAATTGATCCAGAGGTGCAAGCCGTAGCACAACCAATTAGGCGAGTTCCTTACCACCTACGTGATAAGTTGAGTGACAAACTAGACGAACTTGTCAAACTTGACATTATTGAGAAAGTGAGTGGACCAAGTTCATGGGTATCACCAGTGGTAGTGGTGCCGAAGCCCTCAGGTGACATCCGTTTGTGTGTAGATATGCGACAGGCCAACATGGCAGTAAAACGAGAACGTTACCCAATACCCACCATTGTTGAAGTTTTACAAGATTTGAACCAGAGCAAGTTCTTCAGCAAGCTGGACCTTAACTCTGCCTATCATCAAATAGAGTTATCACCTGAATCCAGAGATATTACTACATTTGGTACACACCAAGGACTGTACCGGTACAAACGACTCATGTTCGGTATAAGTTGTGCACCTGAGATGTACCAGAAGGTACTTGGCCAAGTCCTGCAAGAGTGCGATGGAGTCCACAACATTCTTGATGATGTGATAGTACATGCACCCACTGAAGAGGAGCATGACAAGAGATTTGAGGATGTGGTCAGAGTATTGAGTAGCAAGGGGTTGACATTAAATCGTGACAAGTGTCAATTCAAGATGTCACATTTGGTATTTATGGGTCATGTGTTGTCAGTACGTGGGATTGGTCCGGCAGATGTTAAAGTGAAGGCTCTTGCTGATGCCTGTGAACCGACGAATGCTGCTGAAGTGAGGAGCTTCCTTGGGCTGGTCAATTTTACCGCACGTTTCATTCCTGATCTGGCAACAGTATCCGCACCTCTCCGCCAGCTTACAAAGAATGGAGAACCTTTTGTGTGGGGTCCGGATGAACAGCAATCATTTGACGAGTTAAAGAAACGACTGTCTAGCGCAGAGACACTTGGATATTTTGACAAGAATGCTCCAACTAAGGTGATCGCAGATGCAAGTCCCGTAGGCTTAGGAGCTGTATTAGTACAACAACAAGGAGAAGAGCTACGCGTTATTAGCTATGCAAGCCGAAGCCTGTCAGATACAGAACGCCGATATTCTCAGACCGAGAAAGAAGCTTTAGCGATAGTGTGGTCCTGCGAAAGATTTCACATGTATTTGTACGGTGCTGACTTTGAATTAATGACTGACCACAAACCTCTGGAATGTATTTTCTCACCTACATCGAAGACCTGCGCAAGGATCGAGAGATGGCTCCTCAGGATGCAACCCTATAGATTTACAGTGGAGTACATCCCAGGGCCCAAGAACATTGCAGATTCATTGTCACGTCTCTTGCGTCCAGTGCCACAGTCAAGAGATGAGAACGAAACAGAAGAGTATGTGAAGTGGGTAGCTCAAGAATCAACGCCTGTTGCCTTGACAACTCGTGAAATTGAGAGGGCATCTGAACATGACCCGGAGCTGAAAAGTGTACGAGAATGTCTTTTGAATGGGAGATGGCCTGCTATAGAATTCAAGGAGTACCTACCAGTGCGAGGTGAATTAAGTGCAATTGGAAAGCTCGTTCTTCGTGGAACTCGAATTGCCTTACCAAAGCAACTTCGCTGTCAAGCACTGAAGTTAGCACATGAAGGTCATCCTGGAATTGTAGCGATGAAGCAACGCTTGCGCACCAAAGTGTGGTGGCCAGGCATTGACAAAGAGGCGGAAGGAGTTTGTAAGACCTGTCATGGCTGTCAGTTAGTTTCACAACCGCTTAAACCAGAGCCGATGGTACGTACAGAGTTGCCCTCTGCACCATGGCAACATCTAGCGGCTGACTTATTGGGTCCATTGCCTTCCGGTGATTATGTCTTTGTCGTGGTGGACTATTACAGTCGATTCTTTGAAATGGAATTCACCAAGTCTACTACATCTGAGAAGATTGTATCAATGCTGTCCAAGATTTGCGTCACTCATGGCCTTCCTTTGTCCTTCAGGACGGACAATGGGCTGCAATTTGTCAGCGACTATTTCAAGAAGTACTTAGAAGAGAATGGAATTGAGCACCGGCGAACAACACCCTTATGGCCACAGGCAAATGGTGAGATTGAAAGACAAAACCGCAGTATCCTGAAACGCCTGCGTATTGCCCAAGCAGAAGGTCGTGATTGGAGATCAGAGATGGAGGACTTCTTAATGATGTATCGTAGTACACCTCATTCTACAACTGGGGTTAGCCCTGCAGAATTGTTGTTTGGAAGACGCATCAGGACCAAACTACCCCAACTGCAAGAGTTCACTGTTGAAGATGAAGTCAAAGACCGTGACAGTGAAAGGAAAGAGAAAGGGAAGGTGTATGCAGACTGCAAAAGAAATGCGCAAGAAAGCAAGATTCAAGAAGGTGATAAGGTGTTGTTGAGACAGGAGAAAGAAAACAAACTGTCAACGACATATAAACAGTCCCCATTTACAGTTGTTCAGAAGAATGCATATGGTAATAGTGTTCTTGTTGAGGCCGATGGTGTACAGTACCGTCGAAATGTGACCCATGTGTAAAAGTATCTCGAGCGCGATACTGTACCCCAAGCCACCAGTAAGTCATCAGAGACCACAGAGGCTCAAGGAGTGACACCAGGCTCACCAAGCCAAGAGTTGACAGAGTGTGTTAAAGTTCCTCCTGGAATGAGAAGTGGAGAAAAACTGCTGGAGTATAAACCATCAGATGACGCTACTACCTAGCAAAGTGATTCTATGTCCACCTTACGTCCATCAAGAGTCAAACGACTACCGTCTAGATTTCAGGACTATGTTATAGGCTGTGTTCAGCTGGTCCCAGAGTAGAACTCTTACACCCAGATGTGAACTGAACTTGAACTGTTTGTTGTGTTGCACTTCGGTTTATGCCAGTCTGAAGTGTTCAAGCGCTGTTAGGAGTTTTCATAAGACATTCAGAGACATTTGCATGCATATAGGATTGATCAGGTTATTCTGTTTTGTTTTTCCTTTAACCTGACAAGTAATTCAAAGAAGGGAGGAATGTAGTGTTTGTCGATGTTAGCTGTACCCTCCCTACCCCCCTGTTTTATGTATCGCAAGCATGCGCGTTGGATGCTAAGATTGATTACACGTGTTCGACTCGGAAAATGTTGTTGTTGTACTAAAGTCTGTTGTAGTTGGTTAAATCCGTAAATACACTACAGCGAACCCAAATGACGGCATTTGCACGTACTTTGACGGGGAATAAAAATTAGAGGATTTGACCAAATCAAAAATTTTTTGCGCCAAATTACTCCACAAAATATGCTTTATTATTTGACTGAAAAAAAGTTTGGTGCTAGCTGCACTTTAACATTGTCAAAACACTTAAAGCCATATGGAAAACCCTTAAGGTAGTAATATGAGCAACATCTACCAGGTTAAAATAAGAGCTATTTATGTATTTGTGGCACTTTCCAGATGGATTTCGGCATTTTAAATTATGGCTAGACATTAGTATAAATACCTTGTCAGATTCTATGTTGCAGCATCTTCTAAGACATTGAAGCCATCTTGGATCAGGATCTGTATTCAACACGATCACAAACTCCAGAAATGAAAGAAAGATAAATGCGAAACTGACCAATAGGAAATAGTCTTGAGCCTTGCTGTAACTTACTGGAGGCATAGCTTCATTCACGGAACCGAAAAGAACAATAGCTGTGAGAATTGTTGTGATCCCCAAGGACACGCGCGCAGGAACAGCGTAACGCGAAATCCAAAAACAGCACCATGAGAGAACGACTAGTGTTACGGCTGGAGAAAACACGGAGGAGACGAAGTATTCCAACCGACGTTTAAATGAAAACACCACGCTCAGACTGGCGAATGAACCTGCATATAAACAAATTGACAGTTTCAACAATTCTGAAGAGTACCCATCAGTTTTGTATGTTTATTACTGAGTCAGAATATAGCGCGATTTTCACGTGATATTTCTCGTATAATTTTGCAGACATTGTATTCATCTATTTTCAATACCATTCCAAATTCCAGTCTTGCAGACCAAGTGGTCTAATATAAATAGAAAAGTTGTCATATTTTAAGACAGTTAAAATACAAGTGAAGGAGTTGAATTCTACAAAATAAAACCACGCATCAGCAAGTATTCATTACCCATCCACAAAAGCTTTTACCTTTGCTGTTTTTTGTATCCTTGAGCTCAGTTTCTATTCCAACCAATTCAAACTGCGCCATTTCTTTGGAAACAATCTCTATTCCTTTGCCCTTGTTTGCTTTAGTCTTTCGCCATTTATAATACATGTCATCAGTAGTGTGTGCATCTGAAATTGAACAAGCAGCCGCCAACGTATCACCGACGCAAATATCTTTCTAACAACGGTACACGTGACTGTTGCTTTTTCTTCAAACTACAGGCCACAATTGCCTTATGTGATAGTAGTACAACTTAAAGGAGGTGTGTTTATCATCATAGCAACCTTTAAAGCGCAGCTGCGGGCGAAAATGTATTGCACGGTTTGTAGATAAAAAAGGGAGATGATTTATCGCATAGTGCCGTGCGTGTGAAAAACAACCCTTGGCTAAGGTTCAAAGTGTTCTTAGACGTATTCAAAGAATTCGTAGATAGCTATTTAGGAGACGAAGCTTTGAGTACATCTACGAATCTTCCAGGTTTAAACATTCATCAAAGGCATGTAATATTTCGAAATCCAAATCATTGGCTATTTGTAATCTGGGCATGTTTATAAAAACCTATTAAGCTTGTTTTTCTTTATTAAAAAACGATATTAACACCTCGATGGAACTGGATATGCATGAATTAAGCTATGGTACTACAATATGCATAGAGTCACAAAATTGCATTATTTAATTTTCATTATTATTCATTCAAAATATTCCCCGTTTCTGATTGGTTTAAACCACACGCATAATTCACCATTACCAGCTGCTGTTGACCAAATTTTGAATCAATGACGTCAAAAGTGCAGCCCGTTGCAAACTGTTGAACTGTTGACCGAGAAAACCTGGGGACGAGGTTGTCTTATAACACTCTCCTTGATCTGCAGAATTCTTCATATCCTACTCAGCCTCATTCAATAATTGCTAATTCTCTCGAGATTTCAGGGATAGTAAGCCATGACAGACCTCTCTACGAAGTCAAAGATCAGGATTTAGACGAAAAAGATCATGATAATTTCAATAATAAAGACATACATATAATAATACTTGAGCCGCATTGTGCTTCAGAGAGTACCGGCTGAGCTGTGATCAATTAACAATTATCCTGCGAAATCGCGCGGAATATCGTCTGATACTTAGCCGACGAGGCCGTAGGCCGAGTCGGCTAAAATCAGACGATATTCCGCAAGATTGAGCAGGATAATTGTTTTATTACTCAACAAATTGACAACAAAATTGATTTCCAAGCTCGTAACATTTTTAAACCTTTCTGTCAACATTTTTTCACTTCACTTTTTCTTCCCACGTACGAAGCTACGTATATCGCCGGATATCCGTCACCTACGGATGACGGATATCGAGAGCATCATGACCATATTTGGATAGTGTTACAATTTGTTGAATAATAAAAGCAGTTATCCAGTAAAACATCTTAGTACTTACAGCTTTCAATAACTAATGAGCAGTGCTGGGTATCCATTGGGTACAAGCGAAAGTCCATGTCACATTGAGCTGTTAAAGTTATCCTGTGATGTATAGTGACAAATGCAACACACAAATCAAATATTCTCATCATTGTTTTTGAGAAATTTTATAACATCTGCAATTTATACGGCAAAGTGATGAATTAAATTCTTCAATGCACAACTCGCTGAAAACGTGATCCCGAAAGTCAAACCTCGGTTTTTTGCGCTCGATTTCCTCACCAAACTTGCAAGTGCTTTAGTGATAATAACACTAAATCCAGTCAACTTCAATGAATGAAGCAATTAGCAATATTATCAGTGCCGTTTATGAAACACATTTTTACTAGAAAGATTGCAAAAATGTTTTTGTTTTATCCTTTTGTCTCTTTAAAAAGTCGCACCTCTACATTGGGACACTTCCCTTGAGGCGACAAACATCACTTCTAAGTATATAGACATGCAGTCAGTTGCGATAAAATTTACAGAATTTTTTTTTTATTAAGAGAACTTATTGCAACTACAAGGTCGTCCGTTTATCCTAGATTCTACTGTAGTCATTTTTTTCTTAACCATTCTTTTGGTTGCATGAAAAAAGGTTTAACGAGTCCAAACACTCATAATAAAATGAACCTGTAATTTGATAAAATTTAGGCCCAAACTGGTAACAGTGAATGTACAGTTTCACTATACTAAACAAAAAATATAAACGTTTCACCACACATTTTCATGGTTACGATATATTTTTGGGGGCAAAAAAATTAAATGCTTACCTCGCGCTAAAGTAAATTTTTCCTGTCGAATGAATCATAACGCGCATGTTTTCACGCGTCACGAAATGATACTTGATTCTCTTCACATTGAAGAAGTAAGTATCAGGAGTCCAGAAAAGCTGTGAGGGATCTGCCGCCATGTTAAACGGTGTGCTAGAATTATGCCTGAACCTTGGATCATACCACCATTGGCGAAAGAAAATGTCCAATGAGTATTCCTGTAGAATAATAAAAAATGTTTCGGGAAGGATAGTTTTATCGCACCACTAAGTTAGCTCAGAGGGCAAATAACTAAAATCAACCAATTTCTTTGCCCCATTTCCAGTCCAATATTCTCAAGTATTGGAGAGGGAACTTTCTCGAATAATCCCTCAAGATCACTATTGACTATTTTTTGGTAGTTTTATGGCTTCTGAAAGAACTTGCTTTCACATAGGAGATTCCTTTCTCTTTCTTCGATTCCGACTCTCTCAGTTCACTTTTGTTGTTAACGTCAAAAAGGAGTATATGCCTGGTGGGTTACCAAACTGAATTGCGCGCATGAGCATTCAAATGCTTTTCTTGTCCTTGATCGATTGCAGCATTATTTTTTAATATTTTCAGTCGCGCAATAATCTCTTTTTGACCAAGCCTGCTCGGACCCGCATTGGCAGAATAGTCTTTTATGTACGGAACTCGCTGCGCTCGGTCCGTAGTGGTGACACGGTGACCTCATAATTAGTGCGCTCCCCTCCGGATCAACGGGACAGGGTTCGAGCCCCGGGGGAAACTTTGCGTTGTCTTTTGGACCAGACATTTTACTCTCACAATGCTTCTCTCCACCGAGGTGTATGAATGTGTTAACTTTTTGATGGACTGACATCTCAAGTGGGGAGTAGTAGAAATACTCATGGTCGCTTCATGTTACTGACACTGTATGAAATGGCAAGTATGAGGGAGCGTAATGAACCTGTCTACATAATGTGTACGGAAAGGTAAACTGATGTAATAATAAAATTCGTTTGTGGAAGATGTACTTGTGAAGAACAATGCCAGTGAATCACTAGGAAATCTACTGATCAGGTGGCCGAACACAGTTTTGGCTCGCGCTCTTGCTAACGTGATTCAGCGCGCGCACACGTATTACATAAAAACAAACATAGCATAAATAGGGCGATCATTTTATTTGCTCAATGTCTGCGCTATCTGTACTATTTTTCTTCACAAATGAACACAATGTATTGAATTGATGGTTTTACTCTTTTATTACAAAGGTATGTTAGAAAGGTAACGATGCAAAGAACGGAACTCAGCTCTGCTATTTCTTTGTTGCTAAAAGAACCCAGTTAAATGCAGCGCATGCGTAGTAAGTCGAAAAAAGTGCGATTGAGTGAAAAATTGACTTCTCGGAGGCGCTCATTTCTCGAGAACCACTCATTAGAATTTCACGAAATTTGGCACGAAAATACTTTAGGAAATAAGTAACTGGAGGATTGAAAAAAAATTGAACTTTAACAAAGGAAATTCAAGATATGCCAGTGAACCTTCAAAGAGGGATAGTTAAAGATCTGTTTGTTAAATTATTATTAAAATAGCGCTAACTTGCGAGTATCGTTACAAGCTTGTTGCATGCAAATTATAAAGAAAATCTAATGACTAGATTTTCTGCAAATAAACAAAACCGATTTTAAACACCTGTTTATATTTGATCATGTTGCCATGGCAACGGTACATACGTCAGCTTAATTATCAAAAAGTTGAAGTTTGTGTTGTTAACTTGCTTGCTGCCATTTTTGGTGACCAAAGGATCAAGGGTTATAAAGAAAAATGTAAATGAAACAGAGGTATCAAAAACTGTGTTCAGCCACCTTAAACGATGAGAAAAAACAGTCTTACATAAAACAGCAGAAATAAGCAAAACATAACCATACCATATTTGCTTCGTTTAGTTCTCCAAAGGAAACAACCTTGATCTCAACAGTTACTTCAACAGGCTCACCTTTAAGTGACATAAAAATAAATGATAATAATAAACTAATATTTTACGATGAGGCCTCCAAAAAGAAGAGGAAGAGTTGCCGTTAACAACATGTTCCTATCAAATTGAATTTCGAATTAAATCAGTCTATTTTGTTTTACCGACTGTACCACAGGACAACATGATTTGCGTAGGTTTTTTTCTCACTGATGTACAGCAACGGATGGGCGAATATATGATAAATGATTTACTCACTTAATTGGCAAAGACGTTCTCAACGAAGCGAAACGACCTGAAGTGAATTGAAGTAAGTAGAGCAGAGAGCAGTAGTGTCGAGCTAGTGTCTTAGGGTATGGTCAGGTGTAGAGAGGAGAGCAGTAGTGCAGTGGGGTGCAGTGCATTACAGCTGGCCATTATAGTGGATTATATGCGGTAGATATCATTGCATTCAGTGGAGTGGGAGTCATAATGCCGACTCACCACCAGCATTAGGGCGTAATTTCGGATCATATGATCCAAGTATTTCATTAATGGAGGCAGACAGATTGGCAGCTTCCTGCCTTGCACGCGTCCAGACGTCATCATCGTCCTCCAAGGACCTGCAAATCAAGAAAAAAAGGAAGGTACAGATCACGGGAAATGCTTGAGACAAACAGTGGAGGCATGTGCTGAAATGGACATACTGAAAAATTCCGTCCTCTTAAGTAGAAAGGTATACTATTTTATTTGCTGCTGAGAGAATTAACGACGGTTTGGATAATAAACGGATTATCAAATAGAACGACATCTACCAGTCTACATGTTAACCGTTTTTTCGTAAAACGATAACATCCCATTGGCAGTTGCAAGTTAAGGTGTTTCTATTCTATCATGGAAGAAATGCTTTGATACGGTTCCATGTGGTTCTCTGTGTGGGATTGCAGATTTCCACTCTTAAAGAAAGCGTGACAGAAATATATAAATGTAAAATTTCCTTCTGTTTTATTCCTTTTTGCAAAAATTAAAAAGAAACTAGCTTTCATTGTTCACTCGCATCAGAAGACGAAAGAGAGTGCACACTACTGTGAGCAAGGCACTACGCCGGCCAGTAGTATTCTGACAATGTTAGGAGGTGGCCTACCGAGTAGTCTCCTTTGGCATGGGCCAAAGAATCTTTTATTAGTATTGTAATAGACCTAATATATGAACAACGTTAGCTGCAGGTGATACGGATGTTGGTTGTCCTTTGTTGCAAATGAATGCCGTTCATTGTTTACCCGTTCATTGTACTGCCTGCCAAATACAATTAGGTAGACTGGTATAAAACCGGTGTTCCACCAACCAGGAAAGATATGAAAAGCAATCAAATCTCAGCGTATCACCTGGCCATGGATATACTTCAAGAATTAATGATAATATCTTTACACAGTCTGCTAGGTAGTTTCAACTTTCAGATTCAACTATGGGTGTACGAAGCCTTTAGAAATAAAGTACAAAAACATGTACTAAAAAACGATGATTCATCTATAATGCATCATAACACGTGGTTAGAATCTCAATTATACCGAAATGTTTGTTGATTAATTGCTTTAGCTGGGCAATTTTTCAGCCAAAGGGTTCATTTCCAGAACGTTGAGTTCGAAATGTAGGTTATTCTACTTTGTTTAACATGTTCCTTTCGTTGTGCTTTTAAGGATGCAAATATTCGAGAAATTACCTGATACAAATAATAACAAAACATCAAGCTATGGACACAAAAACAAATGCGACCGCTTTGCTAAATGATAAACATCTTAAAGAAAAACAAATCGAAATAAACCGATACGACCGTAAACTGTACGGGAATGTGACCGCTACGACTTGATTGAAAATGCTTACCATTTCCCGTGTTTGTATTTTGGTAGCTTCGATTCAGGTATTGGCTGGGAATCCTTTCTAAACCCTCCATAAGCTCTTCATCAAATTAAGCAAGCGTTGATTTTGAGATGTTAGTAACTTTTATTCTCAAGGAAAGCATTCCACCTTCCCTGCCTTGCATGATATTGACCGACAAGTCGCTTTTCTCCTCTTCAAGTTCCACTGAACAGCTTCTGCAGCAGCCCCTGCTCAACCAATGTGTTTCCCATTTCTAAGTCTCCAATAGATCTAATCATTTAATACTTTACGCGACTTCAACACTAGACTTAAAAAAAGAGTTCCTGTTTTAGATGTATTATTTAGGATTATTTTTTACATGTAAATGGACTGCTTCACGATTAGTCCCACTATACTTTCTAATTTGTAATCTATTTAATCGCCATCTATTTTTTATTTATTACTTCAATGCATTACAGAAACACTTATAACGTTCGTAGAAAAAACGTTATTAGCATGTAAGTTCTTATGTACTTGCAATCTATGATCTTCTTTAAAAATGATGCTGTGAGTGCCATGAGAATTAATATACTAACACGTATTTCTGAAATAGAGTTAATGCGGACCAAAAGTCAGCTGTGACTGAAACGTTATTTGATGAAGCAGATGTAAATTGTGCGAATTTCCCACAGTTCAGTAATCAGTTCTCGGAAATGAATTAAAATGAATATCAGGATGTTTCTGTTTTTCTTACAAAAACATGCAAATGGATTTGTCATCATAACTGCTACTCTTATAACTTAATGCACGGTGAAACTAAACATGATTCGAAGTATTACCCCTCTTACCTTTCGTGTCGCTCGCTTGTAATTGAAAACTTCCCACTACAGGAAGGAGTCGATATCAACAACAAAGTCAACAAAAAATATGACGGTTCCATTTCAGCCAGTGTCCTACACGTGAAAATGAAGCACAGTTATCACAGCACAAACTTAAAACTAAGAAAGGTATGGAGAACAAATAAAGAAATTTTCTTATTATTTAAAGAGAGACTGAGAGAAACACAAACAAATCTTACATGTATACTGTTACAGTGATTTTAAGATTTACATACAGTTCGATGAAAACTAGTCAGCTGGCTAAATGAAAACACCGGCTATCGACTACGTTTAGTTATGATATATTTACGCGAGACTTCCTCGATAACAAGATGTAACCAAGAAATTTGAAAAACAATCAATTAGTGATATTGTGCCTCGCCAATTTGTCGACTGATAAATAATAAATGATAACCAAAAATTTCCAGCCTTTATATATTCTTTTAATAAAGCTAAGCCGTCACATTTATGGACTTTTCTAGTAATGGCAATACTTCCCACAAGATGTCACTTTAATGGGAAATGCGTTTGCACTGCATATAAATTTACAAAATTATTTTCTAGGTCAATAAGAGATAATGCAAAACCCGATATTGTTATTTTTTTATGGCGAGTGAAATTAAATACTTTTAAGCCACGGCCTTGCCAGACTCAGAAGAGCCCAGCAGTGCACTCAGCAGGCTGGTTATTTACCATACCAGCTTGATGTCAGCGCATAACATAACCAGTAGTGCTATTTTTGTTCCAACGTTATAGAAAAAGCTTCTTGTTGTGATTGCAAGAAAGTCGTGCCAGCAAAGAAAGGTAAACAGTAAAATACAAACATTCTCATTCTTTCTTTCCTGAGGGGTGTTTATATTATTTTGGTGCGAAAGCGGCATGCAAACCTGTAGCTTGACATAGCTTTTTATAGGAATTATATTAACTGCCGCGCGACCTAGAATTTTTAAAAAGACAAACACTAATATTTTTCCTCGAAAATTAGCTCTTATAAAAATTCTCAACCTCGAATAACGCATATCTAGCCTTGTGATTGATTCGTTGTACAAGTGTTTCACTGTATGGAAGATGGAAGCGGCAAGTGTCACTGAAAAACGTTAGTTGTAATAAGCAGGTTTAGTGAAGTTTATACCGCTCAATGCACTAAATGAGGACCAATGCTATGTCAGGAACCAGGCGAAGCCACAGAATTCACAATTATCTCGGTTGCGTACAGTTTGAGAGCAAAACGTCATTCAGTTGAATACACTCGTAAACGTATTACAAATTTAAAGTTACAGACAAAAACTGAAAACAGGCAAGAAACAAATCATTACAAGATCGAAAAACCAATACGCTTTCGTCCAAAAATTGAAGCAGCTTTTGGAACTTTAATGTTACTTCACTTCAGTAGAGTTTGTTACCTCAGGCTTGGGTCTTGTCCTTTTACACTTCAGTAACCGACTTGAACGATTCTGAGCAACACAAAACTACGCAATACTACGATGGCGACAGCCACGTAAACACGGCAACCCTTGCTTCCCGATTGGTTCATTTGACCGGTACATGGCATAACATTTTCACCAGCGTTTTTTAGCCGAAAACCTTTCTCGTTTGTGACAATCTGCCACATTATATAAAAACGAATTTAGTGTAGATTTTGCGAGGAATATTAAAGAATAAAACTCCCAGGCTAACTCTGTATTGCTCGATTTCATGAGTGCTTCATTCCACTCAAAAAATAAACAACGGGCGACAAATTTTGCCGCTATACAGCCGTTAACTTTGTGAAACTTCGCTTAGATCTAACTGGAATGTTTTTTTTTTTATCATCTAGTGGATTGAAGAATTTAATGAGGCAATCATGCCATTCGACCTTGTTGGATGACCTTGGATACGAGGTGATTATAACAAACTCGACGCTTCGTGTCTCGGGTCAGGTTGTTGTTCATGATCGTGTCACAGATCCAACGTGGGCTGATGGAATAATGCATGATTTATGGCCTTAGTGTTCAATTATTATAATCTTTTGGAGATAGCTCTGCAATGTCTTTTAAGGATTTTTATTTTGATTTTTTTTTTGCTAGATTACTATGTTAAACAATTAGATTATGAGCTCGAGATTGCTATCGCGTGATAGTTGACGAGGGCGCTGCCCGAGTCAATTATCACGCATAGAAATCGAGAGCGAATAATCTAATTGTTTTAGTATAAATCTACTCGTCGTTCAAAATTTTATCTAAATCCTCTTTAGAGACACTTCGAAAACGCCAAGAAATGCCGCTACTTTGTTAACAAGGGCACACTGCTACCCTACTCACTATCTATCGCAGAATAGAACGTGAGTAGCGTAACCAATCAGAGGACGTCATTCGTGACAGAACGCTAGTAGATTTATACTAAAAGGAGATATACAAAGGAAAATGAAATTGAGAGCGGCATATTCAATGTATACCGCAAAAAAATTACCAAACACCTAGAATAACACTATTTTAACCCTGAGCTTAAAATTTACCTGTCCCATTTTCGTTCGGGAATTCCGTCTTGCTCTGAATTGTTTAGTAATAGTAAACCTTTTACGTGTTTCTTGCGAGCTAAAAAATGAGGGAGGGGGTACACCAGCCGGTAAGCTAGTGTTTTCACAGCTTTCTTGAGTTCTTAATTCAAAATTTTCCAGAGTGTTTCTGTAACTCGATGGAAACACGCAAGAAGAAAATGTTTTCGATGGTTTTAGAAAACAGTCGAAAGAAATAACAAGCAACACGACCAGGACAACTTTTCTGCAGTGTTTCTTTCTAAGGTGGCTCGACTGGATTCCTGAGTGACGAAACTGTTCAACTTTGAGCGACTATAGAGCATCACGCTCATCAATCCAACAAAAATTCGAACGTTAGTAGTGCGCCAGAGAAAAATGAAGTTTCAAATGGGTATATTGCACCAGTATCTGCACATAATTTTAGTAATTTTAAACTTTGAGCCTTAGAAAGATCGCTCGGATTGATTTGCCCTTTGAAACTGAAGTTGTGTGTGCGCATAATTTCAGGATTTTTGTAGTCATGAAACTGTTAATGTTTGCATCAAAATGTTCCTTCAAACATTTGTGAAGGTGGCTCTCTACGGTATCAACAGTATCTACACCTTAAGAAAAATGCATATGACGAACTAATCAAAGTGGCTGAGCCACTCAACTTGGAAAATGGATCGTTGCTAAACAGTGACAATTTTAATGCCACCGACTTGAGGTTTTAAATCGAAGGTTAAGTTAAAGTTAAAGCCCACTGGCATTGTCAAGAAATAGTGAAAACGCAACGGTAATTAAGAGAGTACATAAGGAGATAAAACACTGTTGAAACATTCACATTCACAAAATTATCGGTACGTACCGTGAGACCCAGTTATCTTTGTCTGAGAGACCGAGCAAATTATAAGAAAAGTGCCAATTGTCTGGTCACCGAAACAAGTCAGTAATAGTTCTCATTTTCATATTCCTCTAACTTTTTGTTCTCTACTTTTCCAGCCATGCAGCAACCTGAGAGATTTTTTCTCTTTTTAATACCTTTTTTTCATCTTAGAAATTTAAAAGAATGCGTTCAGCGTAGAGTCACTATACCACAACGACAGCAACATCTTTCGTCCGCTCAACAAAGTTAAGCCCTGTTCAGCGTTGTTAGTACTTGGATGGGTGACCAAATACGTGTTAAAGTAACTTTTTTTTTGTTTCTTCTCGCTTTCTTTTCCAAGGCGATATTAAGGACTGCAGAACTGCCATCCTTGTGTAATGTCGTTTCTTCTATTTATCTGCTTTTTGTTCCCCATTTCATGGCCATATTTATGTGTGTTTGTAAACAATTATTGGATGAGGTTTTTGTGATATCCAGAATAATCAAGGTCGAGGTAAGGGTTATCAGCCAAAGTTGAAGGCTGAGGCTGATAGCCCATACCGAGACCTTGATTATTCTGGATATCACAAAAACCGAATCTCATCATTGTTTTATTGAAGTCATATTTTTGCTTCTTCATTGACGGCAAGCAACACAAAGCGCGCGAACTTGACATAATTACCCTTAGAAATCATGCACCGCGGCCATACATGACATGATTACCTGTGACCTTGAGTGTCCTTGACATGATTATTGTATAATCTGCAGTTATGGCTTCACGGGCGCTGATTTCGAAAATTCACTGTACGCTTTCGGCCAATCAGAAAAGAGTTAGAGAGTTCAATGTTAATAATTTATATTATCGTATAAATAAACAGCGGTACACGTCGTTCGAATTCTCCTCAATTCTCTCAACTGTTGATCTTTTAAAACATTTTTAATCGCGGCTTGTATCATTCGAAAATCCATACAGCTCGTCAATTTTGTGACTTCCAGTGTCTTCTTTTTCTTTTTCGGCAATCGAGTATCGTTAAACCTGTATGAGCGGGCACCTTCGGGAAATGGATCGATACGACTGTTCGTTTCTGCACCGGCGCCTGCATTTCCGGCATTGGGCACTTTAAGATACCCCGATTTTCACGCACGGGTACGGCTAGCGTCATTTTGAATTCATTAAATGATGATGTGATTGCGTCCTTCCCGTAAAAGCTACACGTTTTCCCGGGGTAATCAGTTGTCTACACGTGAGTTCACTCCGGGTAAAAATGGAGAAACGGGTAAGTTTTTATGGTCTTAAACTTTGCTTATTAGACTAGAATCGTATACGGATTCTTGCATAAATACTTGTTTTTCTGATTTGAAGCGTTTTGGGACTACGAAAAAGTTTTCTGGAGGTACAAATGTGGAGACATTTTTGCCTGCCAAATAACGTGCTGCTTTCCAAAACACGCGATGACTGAGGTGTAGTCTCTTCGCCAAAGTTTAGTTGAGACACATTTCAAATAGATTTAAAATGCAATACAAGAGGCCATAAACCACGATAAAAAATACCTTAATTCAAGTTGCATACTTAATGTTGACTTGAAAAGATACTTCTTGACTAAAACCTTTTGATAGAAGTAAACGAGGCTTATTCCATTTTTGAGTCGAAGACATATTTGTAGTATATTGTAAGAAAAAGAAAAGGTAATTAAATCTGATAGAAAAATATTTTTCGGCCAATTTCAGACGATGTTCAGATGGCATACGAAACACGATATAGCCCTTGCATTTTTGCTCAGATCGTACCTGGTGTCACCCGGTGTATTCCGGCTTAGTTTGGTTGGTTCCCCGTGCAGCCGAGTAAGGGTACGGGTTATCCCGTACCCGAAACCGGGGTATCTTAAGGTCTCTATTGACGGTTTCTTCCACTCCTCTTATCCACCTTCAACTCGAAATGTTGGCTGTCATCGTTAGTCTCGAACTGTGGTCCAAAGAACTGCGTGGCCAGCGGATTTTAGTACGAACTGACAATCAAAACGCTGAACCTGCCATCAACACCGGTCGCTCACGTGTCCCTTTTGTTCAATCATGTTTACGCGAACTCCCGTGATTTTGAGCGTCGCGCCCTTTATATCCCGGATCACCTGAACACCATCGTTGAATTCTCTCAGTCGCTGGGACAATGATCCACATTTTCAACACACCTTCTTTTAGGCAGCTCATCTTCATTTCAACACCATAACGGAATATATCTGCTCTTTGGATTTGTTTCGTTTTGACAGCCAGTGGTAGTCACCGGCTTCATTATTTCGTATTTCAAGTTACCATCTATGCGATTTACAGCATCATGTCCGCCAAATTCAAGACTTCGCCTTATCAGCAGCCACAAAGCGAAACTATATCACTCCGTCTGGAACACCTACCTTAAATTCTGCCGACTTCTACAAGCTTCAACCCTTCCCCGCTTCCCCATCTACAATTGCCACGTTCATCATACTAGTCAGCTTCTCCGCCAAATCCTAAAACACCATCAACAATTACATCAGCGCCCTGCGGCGTCTTCACGTCTTCTGCCACTTGGACGCTTCAGCCTTCGACGACATTCATGTCAAACTGACGCGAAAAGGTCTGGAGAAGTTCATGATTCATATTCCCCACCGCAAAGCTCCTCTTAGGCCGTCGATTTTCTTTTATTTCCGAGCCCACCTTAATCTGCGTGACTCTGCCCATTAAGCCTTGTTGTCCGCCCTTCTGTTTGGTTTCTTCACCTTTTTTTCGCACAGCCAATCTCGTTCCTCAGACGTTCGACAGTTTCTCTCCACAACACCCGTTATCTAGAGGCAGCGTCCACTTCAACGATTCCGGCGGCTGTCTCACAGTCACCAGAACCAAAACTCGGCAGGCGGGTGATGCAGCCCTTGTCGTTCCAGTTCCCCTCATTCTCGGAGCGCCGCTCTGCCCAACCACCGCGCTCAATTTATTACTGAGGATGGTCCCCGCCCTGAAACTTGTCCTCTCTTCACTTTCGCTTCTACCTCGAACCAACTCACCTGCATCACGGCGAAGTCCCTCAACGAAGGTATCAACCATTTAGCGTCCCTTATCTGTTCAGATCCAAAGGACGTCTCTGGTCATATCTCTTCGTCGAGGCGGTGGTACATTTGCCTTTCAGTGTGGTACGCCAGCAGAGCTTATTAAGCTCCAAGGAGACTGGCGGTCTGACGCTTACATGCTGTATTTATCACTGCCTTTAGCAGACAGACTCGTGCTCACGCAGATAATGGCTGAGCACGTTCAAACCTTGAAATTGTAGCTTGACATTAATAATATTTTTATCACTTGTCTACCTTGCCATTCCCATCTCGTGCTCTCCTTTCTCCTTTGAATCTGTTTGGGCCTCTTTCTCTCTGCTTGGAGTCTCCTCGAGCCCCTTGGGTCTCACGATTTTCACGAAAGATGCCCGAACAGATTTTCTGTCTCGTTTGTCTCTGAATGTTGCGAGAAGGGTGTGACAGAGGATAATTATTAAAAGAAACGCTCTTATTTAATTTCTGTTTTCAGGCTTTATTTCTGCTGATCTCTCGATTTAGCGAGTCGGGTTTACAAGTGCCCACGGGATCCTCTCTTGAACAATAGCTAGTAATCGAACCTATTCCGTTTTAAGTGCATGGTATCTTTCAGGGTTATAATGAAGCTCAGGGAGTGAAGGAGTGAAGGAGTGAAGGAGTGAAGGAGTGAAGGAGTGAAGGAGTGAAGGAGTGAAGGAGTGAAGGAGTGAAGGAGTGAAGGAGTGAAGGAGTGAAGGAGTGAAGGAGTGAAGGAGTGAAGGAGTGAAGGAGTGAAGGAGTGAAGGAGTGAAGGAGTGAAGGAGTGAAGGAGTGAAGGAGTGAAGGAGTGAAGGAGTGAAGGAGTGAAGGAGTGAAGGAGTGAAGGAGTGAAGGAGTGAAGGAGTGAAGGAGTGAAGGAGTGAAGGAGTGAAGGATTGAAATCCGGTCCACCAGAAGAACTTGGAATATAATAAATATTTTTCAAGGTAAAAATGAATTAATTGATGAACTTTGGGTTTAAGCTCCTGGCATGAGCGGTGAAGATTACCAACACACCAAGGATTAATTTTTCGTTCATTTGTGTGTAACGCAGACTGTTACCATGGCAACGAAAAATCGTAAAGATGAGGGGAAGGACCATTATTTTCCTGCAGGGGGGGGTATGCAAAAATTTCCTCTGTAAACGTTTTTGTTGTTTTATGCACCTCTGCAAACAATTTTTTGAACAACACCTTCCTGCAAACAATTTTTTCCCGATCTTTTTAACCACTTTCTGACACAAAAAGGTTTCTTTTTGCCGCCGTCAATCATAATTTAATTTAATATTGTACGGCGGCGACCAACGAATTGGAAACAGAGAGATCTTCAAAGCGTATCGAAATCCGCCAACCACTGCCCACGAACGTAATCTTTTGACATCTCTGAACTCATCTTTTTCATTTTCTGAGACGTACACTATGATGATTGACGGCAGTGAAAATCGAACCGTTACTTGAATTTTCAGTATTCAGTTCCTGTGTTATGAAAAGCGCAATGTTTAAAACTATTCTTTCGAAAAAAATTTCAGAAAAGCCATACCCAATTTAATGTAACCTAGTAATAGCTTCTTGTATTTTCATAAAATACTTACCACTGTAATTCTTACGCAGCTACTGGCGCAAATAAAATGTTGGTTTTAATGGAGCCCTGTATATATCCTGTCTACAAACAACTACGTAATTTTCGTCTAAATTACATTTTTGATTTTTTTTTCATTAATACGTTACAACTTGATCACGTGATCAATTTAAACCAATAGGAATCGGAAAAAAATTAGCGGTAAACTATAATGGCTGTAGTGTGCAACGGCTCAGCCAATCAGATTACAGCATTTGCATTAGTGTACTCCGTAGAACTGTACTAATTAAACAATAGAGTGTTATCGGTCGATAGTTGCACCGCGGAAATTCGATGTTCTCACTATCTATTCAGCTGTAAATAGGGAGTTTTAGCAATGACGACGGCCACAGCGGGGACGACGCCTTGTAAAAAATGAATTAATCATTTACCTTCGAATGTCGCAGCTGTTCAGAAGGGCTATCGGTCTAGAAACTTGCTCAGACTAAACACGCACAGACAGCGTTCAATTCGACAAGAAGATACAAAAAATTAGCCATTGCGGTTCGCGTTCTTCAAACTACGTGTTGTTAATCATTTCACGTTGTTGTTTTGTAGAAGACGGCAAGGAAATGTACCAAGATTCAAAACGCACGTGCAAAGCTATTGTTCTGCTCATTAAACCTTTGGTTTCGTGATACTCTCCTCGCCGTTGCTGAAAACTCCCTAATAGAGAACTTAAGCAAACCACGACGGCAACGGCAACGGGAACGTCACCAAACAAAAGGTTTAATGAGGAGAACAATAGCAATACACGTGCGTTTTAAATCTTTGTACATTTCGTTGCCGTTCTCTGCCAAACAGCAACGTGGAATCACCACGTTTTGCGTATTTTGGAGAACCTAGGCCTCGAGGGCAAGTATTTAGAATTTCGCTATGGAATTTATCGCTGGCATTGCATATTTAGTTTGAGCAGGCTTTTAGACAGATTTGCGTTCTGAACGGGTTTAGTTACTTACGATATTCGAGACTAAAATTTAAATCCACTTTTTGCTAGGCATCTCACCTGGCGTCGCCGTCGTCAGCGCTTTTAAAATCCTTACGACTAGCCCAGGGGGGGGGGGGGGGGGGTTGGAAGCCCTTCCCATAATGCATTGCGATTTTTTTAATTTTTTTTTTTTATTAGAGC
>JAHPZR010011079.1:25000-32500 GCA_019787425.1 Platygyra sinensis | reverse complement strand
ACCACATTTAATGGATGATCGGTCAGCCGGTTGCTTTATTTCTTGCAGCTACGTACACCGTGTTGACGAGCCCCAACCAGATCGAAACAGCTGTACACGGTTGCAATTCTTGGCGAGTTTAGTTTGGACTCTGCCATGTCGTTATCTCGTTAAGCATTTTACGAAGTAATCAGCGTTGCCAGTTCATATGTTATGTTGACACTCTCGCTGGTTTTGAATGTTTGTTGAATTAAAGAAAAGCGACTTAGTTTAACACACACTTCACTTCTTACAATCTCACAGCACCCCTGAGGTCTAAAGCCGAAAATGATATATCGACCAGAATACACCTCTGTTTATCTCACACTTCAAGACAGCGTATAGTACTTAAAAAAAAACATGCAATAAAAGCAAGTGACACACTCGAACAACAACCCACGGTGTGGATATTAATTAGCCCACACCACCACGGTAAACAACATTTTCTCCAGGGTAAAAAGAAACTTAAAGAAACCATACGACATTAAGCGATCGAGAGCAAAACGACGATTAGTTGATATATTAGAATGTATCTTCAAAATTTTCCGTATACACTCTTGCAAACACCTTTTTTCGTACGGGTAGAACAGACATCGTATCATTTGAATACAAGGCGTTTATAGACCCCGGTTGTTTGATTTGTTCGATTGATGGGCGACAGTTTTTATCCAGGGTTAATATCTCCTTTTGCGCTGACTATCGAAAACAATTTTCAATTAGCATTCAACGTCTATTTTTTTTTATAAATTTCCCACTTGAACAAAATTATCAAGCTTGGTGGGAAGAAAAATGTTGCATTCAGGAGGTAGTATATCGTATGTTAATTAAAAGGAAATGATACTCTAGAATCCAAAAAGCTGGCAACGAAATTTGCATGCAGATTGCCAAACAACATCCGAAGAGCAAAAAGCTTTATATTATATTAATTTACCTAATATTATTCGTATATGTTTCTTTCCCATTTCTAGAAATGTTCCCTGTAGCAAAAGAAGTCAATTAAGTTGGTAATTAAATTAGAAAGCATTGAAAGAGAAAGTGATGGTTGATTTCCTAAGGAGAATACAAAACCTTGTATCTTTTGTAATGGCGCATTTTTAAGGAACCCCGCCAGGGTTGTTTCTGTTAGATGCGCACTATATTTCTCTTAAATGATGTGAAAAATACAATTCTAATATTCAAGGATGATACATCTGCATTTTGTATCCGCCCCACATAACAGATACTCTTGTTATGCCCAGCAACATCATTTTTTTCTCAAGAGGATCAAAAATCTACGGAGAAACAGATCAAGGTGCGTTTAACAATTAGATAGAACATGTCCTTTAAAATGTACACTGAAATATTAGCAGGATGTTCACTTATATACAGTCTTTTTTACACGGGAAACCAAATGCGTTGAACAGGCCAATCGATTAAGGAAACGTATAGCCAAGGTAGAGTTTGAATTATATTTTTTGTTTGAAATTACAGGCAATTCAAGGATCAAGGAGTAAATTGACAAGAAGAAAAAAAACTCCCACAAAGGTACAGACCTTCTCAAATCACTTATCGATGTCGCTATATCGGTGCAATATATATATATAAAAATCACCCGTGATTGAACAATTCGAGAAAATGTTTAGTTAACCGTGTTATATTTAAATTTTTTTGTTCGGAATGGAGGAAAGATTCAAAATACTACTCTTGTTAGTTGTTTTTGTTTGAAATAAGCAGGCTAGTTATTAAATGAATATTAAGCGGGATTTGGGAACAAGCCCTCAACAGCTCGTTACAGGCTAGTGAGTGTAAGGAAAACCTTGTACCAAGACACCAGGCGTGATGGATAGAACGGAATTGAGCAGTTTCCTGCTGTTTTTCCTCCGGTCTCTTCGGTTGTATGTCTGTCATTTTCCCCCACAGTCTTACAGTACTTGGAAATGACAAATAGACCTTTTTCGCTTGTACATTTGTTTTCCCAATACAGATCATGTGATGATACTCAGGAGATTTGATCTTTTGTTTTGTTCATTAAAAAGGGTACATTCAAGCATGAATATGTCTGCATGTACTGTTTTTAATGAACGAGACAAAGGATCAAATCTCCGGAGTATCATCACATGATCTGTATTGGGAAAACAAAATGTACAAGCGAAAAAGGTCTATTCTCCTCAAAAATCAAATAAAGACCGAATATGTAAATCGAATTTACGGTTAGTTAGTCAAATTAACAAGACAATAAGTGGAAATAAAAATAGCACGAAGAGGAAAGCACGTTTGTTTCCTCCTAAGTTGGTGGTTCTTAGCGTATTAGACGGATTTAGGAGCCTTCTGTTTACACCTGACATTTCAAGTTTTAGTCAAATTTACATAAAAGCGGCATTGTCTCCGAAAATTCATTTGCGTCAAGTTTAACAGGCCTGTTTTGACACTTTTATAGTTAGCGTCAATGACGGTCTGACGTGAGCAGAATCAGTTTTAAAACTGCCACTTGGTCGCTTTCTGTTTTGACTTGTTATGATTGCCGACAGAGGATTAGAAACAACCCTTCGCAACACAAGTGCAACTTCTGGGAAATCGTAGAGTCAGAGATTTGCATATGGAAATGAAAGAAAGACTAAAATACACTTCCGCCAATTTTGAGTTTTGAATTCTTGCTTGCTTTGGCACAATGAATCATTTTCTACTTCAAAAGTTCAAGGTTTACTCTTATCGATTACCGAGACCTGTGGCTGAACTCCACAGAAATAATGACAGTGCTTACCAGATAGTTTTTTTCCAGGGTTCATCTGGATGCTAAAGACCAAGACTCTATCTGTAAATGGAGAACGCGACGAGTTCTTTATCTTGCAAACTTATCATTTTGCAGGTAGGTGTCGAGAAAAAAAATCAAATCGATATCACAATACATACTTTTCTCCCTAGGCAACGAATAGACGGTAGACACCAAGCATATGATGAATTTGACCTTATTCAGTTTCAATTTCATGATTTAGATATCTCGCCACAGGTAAGATGAGCAGGGGAAGTTACTCTTGAAAAAACACGCAACAAGACTTACAAGACCCTATTTGCATGCATAAAAGCAGCTTCACACATAAACAAACTTTGAATGCAAAAGATATTACATGTATTTCTCTTTCTCACATAAACTAGGCTGATTACTGATCGAGCAATTCAGACTGGATTTACTCCTGGGAATACGTTTTTATTACTTCTTTTTTTAATGCATCTTACTTATGAAACGTCAATGCACTATCGTTGCTTTCAGGCAAAGCAAACAAATCATTCAATTCTGCAAAACGGTTTCCTACAGCTTCAATAAACGACTAAAAATATTTGTTCAGTGCACTAATACTACGAATTTACATCAACAAGGCAAATGTAATATCAACAAAAGTATAATCATGAATATGGTAGTATTCTTAACATTAATTTCGAAGTCAACGATTTGATTGACATTTAAGCACTTCACGTGCATTGCAACCTTAAAAGCAAGCTTGTAATTAGCGATACCGGCTTTCATCCAAATAGCCAACATAAATGTTCGTTCGATAGATGCCGCAGGCCACAAGTCGAATAAGCCCGGCCCGCACTCGACGAATCACGATACACGGTGATCTCACTAAATGCACTAACGTGCGAGTTTCTTGAGTTCACTGTGCAGCGAGTTTCCAAGGAAAGCACCGCATGGCTGGCTCATCAGCTGTCACATAAGATTAGATCTATCACGGAACAAAATAAGTTTAACATGGTGCAAGACGTGGGTTTCATTGCATTTGTTAGAAATGTATAAAAACTGCTTTTGCTTGTCCAGGTGCTGCTTTTAGTGACATTTACGCACGCATGGAATTCTGAAGCTGATCACTACTGGCCTTTAGATGAAATATCATATGGACGAGTGTCTGAATTTGATGTGTATCCTTCCTACCAAAGGTGGATCGGGAATATTAGAGGTCGGTAATTAAAATACAAAAATATCTATGTATTTCATATCATTACGCTCTGCTACTCAGTTTTGTTAAAGGAGAAGTTCACTCCAAAAAACGTATATTTTCTATCAACGCTGATATAAACCTCGCATTCCTAGCCACTCACAGAAGTTTCAGCCTCTTAAGGGTAAGTTTTCCTTGTGAAATTCGCTTCCAAAGAAGCCCAAAATTCGAGCAATGTTGCCGCCATTTTGAACAGTATTCAGCAGCCAAATTGCTTTCGACAAGCTTTTTAACTACCACTCTGGGTTGTGGCTGCTCTCGAGCAGGACGTAATGACGTCACATAATCACGGCCTGGTTGCCAAGTAAAGTTTCAAAATGGTGGGCTCTATTTTTTGAATTTCTTTAAAATAGCAGGCACTCCAGAAGCTAAAATTTTGGTGAGTAGAAGAGCTGAATGTTTACTTTGCTGCAGGTGAAGGCAAAAAGGAAAGTTTTTGGAGTGACCTTCTCCTTCGACTACTGGTCGCGACACATCTATAGCTATTCTTCAAAACAATTAATTATTTAAGGCGAATGGTACCAGTTTCCAGTACTTTCCAAGACTTAAAAGTTTGATGGGTCATTATAACCACTCTTTCTCGGTTAATGCCACAATCATGGTATCAACAAACTGCCCAATCATCGGTGAACAAGTTGCTGTTAATTTTGTGGCACAATAGGTTACCATAGCAACAATGTGATCGCTAAAAACACCCTTAATTTTAGCTTTAAGCGCTTGTAGCTCAAAAACGAGCTCGGTGACCCCCTCTTTTTTTATTATCAAATTGTAATTAGCATGATAAGATGCAACCATTTGCAAAGTTTTAAAAATTCTGCGAAGGGGATTCATAGTCACCTTGAATTTTTAAGAATTTAAGGTGGCTCTGAATCTCCTTCGCAGAAGCGCTTAAAGCTAAAATTAAGGGTATTTTTAGCAGTTCAAATTGTTGCCATGGTAACCTATTGTGTCAAAATTAACAGCAACTTGTTCACCGATGATTGGGCAGTTTGTTGATACCATGATTGTGGCATTAACCGATAAAGAGTGGTTACAATGACCCATCAAACTAAGTCTTGGAAAGTATACTGGAAACTGGTACCATCCACCTTAAGTTGGTGGTTGTTGTGTCACGTCACGAAAATCAATACCATACTTTCACACCGAAGAATGCTATCGGGCTAACAACGTTCAAGAAAAGACATATTTTAAAGTTCATATATAACCGATAAATATATCAAAACCCAGGGAACCTTTCTTATGACGTTATGTGAAAACAAAGGTTATTTTCCACAGGAAATGCTGAGATCACGTGGTCTCCTCCTCAACTCGCCCTAGACCTCTACGGTCAAGATTCTTGGCTAGATCTGGGATTCAGATCTAATTCTTGTTACGTGGACGTGAAATACTGCAACAATACTGGTATTTCCATTACGTTTTGGGTAGCTTTCCGTGAAGCTGGTACGACACAAGGATTGATTGAATTTGGAAGTGGTGACTGTGGGCTAACGCTCGTTCGTACATCTGACCATGAAATAAATGCTACCATTAGAAGTATGGAGTTAGGAAACACTTGGAGTGTGCAAAGTTTGAATGCAAGCATTAGTGATGGGATGTGGCATCACTTGGCGATAACATGGAACGCTACTGGAGACATTCATCTCTTTATTAATGGTACAAGGTACAAGTACATTATCATTTTAATCATGACTACTGATCCTCGGCCGCGTACGCTATATGATCAGTTGGCGCGTCAAAAGAAAATAAATACTTGGTTGCCTCTTTGATGTGTAAACAAGTTGATGGCAGGGTGGTCATCTGAGAATACGGAAATTAACCAAATTTGCCTAATTCTTTTTTAGAAAAAAACGCACATTCACTTGATTATGTGCCACGTGGAACGTATGTTTGTACAATCATGCCACAGCTGTATGGTCTCGCAGTCTCGCGATCAGTGTTACTCTGAATTAAAAAGGTTATCCTGAGCAAAACTACGCTAATATGCAAATATGCATATATATACTTACAAAGCTCCTATTAACTCAAATCTGTGCATCTGTCTCTGACTCATAGGTTACACAATGTAAACAGAGAGGTTATTTCAAATGTGTCTTGTGCTGACTCAAACTGCTCCTGTGACTGGTCGATGAAAGTAGGCACCATGACCCGCCATAACTCAACCGTCCAATCAAAGTCGTACGTCAAGCTTGCCAGGCTGTTCCTATGGCACTATGCACTTAGTAACGAAACAATTCTTACATTATCGAGAGAAGTTCAAGGTAAGAATTGTTTGCCTTTTTGTGAAAAGAAATCTTAATTTTGGATTCCTCTTATGCGCTGACCTTTTATTTCAACACACTTCAAAGCGCTCACGTTTGGTCATACGATAAGAAGACTATTATCATTAACGTTATTGGGGCAAATTCTATCTAGGCAATAGAACGTCTTGTAAAATTTCGTTGAAATAACTCTTTCAAACCAAGGGAGCGTTCGTTTGGGATCAATCCGGAATAAGAGTAATTGGAATAATGCAAATAAGCGTTTGTTTGGGAATTATTCTCATTCCGGATTACCTCAGTGGATTTCCATTCCGGCTATTCTGCTCCCAGGAGCAGAATAGCCAGCATATATTCCGGAATATATTCTTATTCCTGAATATCCCAAACGAACGCGCCTCAAGTGAAACAAGTGAATCACCTCCCTGGGTCAGCACGGGAGTTGGCAAGGAAACAGTCTCAGCATCTCTGAACTCTGCATGTTCATCTGTAGGAAATATATCTGCAAGTAATTCTCAAAAAACACAGTCTGATCCGATCTCAATGGCTTCTAGAGCACCTATCACAATGTCTTTGCGCGACATATATAACTACAGGTGAATTAAACCGATCCTCAAAGTTCCGGGAATTGTACACTCGACAGTCGCGGACAAATCTGCCGAGTTACAAAAATTTTTAACATATTTGATGTCAACAAGAACATACAGTGGCATGTAACCGTTTTTTCCCATCTCCCTTCCTCCTTCCCTATTTCTTAATGTTTTTTCTTGATGTAGCCTTCTAAAACAACAATGAATGGGAGGAGTCGGAATGCGCAAAGTTTAACTATATCTTCAGTCGCAAATATGACAAAAGATTGCTATTCACCTGTTAATACAAACAAATTGATGAGTGCGTGAGCACGAAACTCGGAGTAACAGGGAATTTTGTCTCTTCGTTATATCTTCTTAAAAAACACACTATCAATTTAGTATGCTCGAGAATTGTCTAAACTAGTTTTTTTTTTCCTTACAGGATTATTTTTCTCAAACAGGGGATGCTCCAGCGGATGGATAGCCAGTTTACAATTTTGTTATCGCATCGAGCCTGACTGGAAAAAAACTTGGCACGACTCCAAAAAGACTTGTGACGAAAAATTTGCAAATCTCGTTAGTATTGGAAGCCAAGAGGAATACGAATTCCTAGAAAAAGTGCTGCATAACAAACAAGTATCAAGCTGTCTACACATTGGCTTGCAAATGTATGATACTG
The DNA here is from genome assembly GCA_019787425.1 of Platygyra sinensis. Classification (NCBI taxonomy): domain Eukaryota; kingdom Metazoa; phylum Cnidaria; class Anthozoa; order Scleractinia; family Merulinidae; genus Platygyra; species Platygyra sinensis. Next base: position 25,005 of record JAHPZR010011079.1, on the reverse strand, counting down.
AGTCT
>JAHPZR010011079.1:5000-12500 GCA_019787425.1 Platygyra sinensis | reverse complement strand
TAAAAAAGAGACGTACCATAAAGGTGTCTTTTTCCGAAAATGCTTTTCTCTTTTAAATATATATAGTTTAGACTTTGTTTTATAAACTGCACTCATTTTCAGATATATCGTACGTTTAATAATTGTTCTCAAAAAGAGAACGTACTAAGTGTGAGTAATTTACTCTGTAACATAGGAATACTAGTCCCCAGTGAAACTGATAAAAACGTCAACTGGCGATAACAATCACTCGATTATGTCGACTATGTGTAAAACATCAAGCTTTAATGACCTCTACTTCTTGATGTATACATGGTCTAAACCAAGCCACTCATAAGTTATAATATGGCTGTTAGTCTGTTTTATAAAATTTGAAGTTTTCTTGAATTGCAGTTGAGAAAATCGACATTAACACTATATACGTCTATACACTGACGGAAGATTACTTGTTCAGTCTGATAAATAACCGCCGTATTCTTTATTCCGGCGGGTCATCAAGTGGCAACGAGAAAAACCCGCAAATGATTTCACACGCACCTTGCCGAGATTTGACATATTTCTTAACACAGTGAATGACAAATGGAAACCGCTTCTTGATAGCGAACCAATTTTATCTTAAACCTTATTTCCAAGATCACTGTTAAATTATGAAACTGAATTTTTGAGCTCAGAGATCTTGGGGCTGAAGAGAGATAGGCAATTTCCGATAGCAATTTCGAACTGAAATTGGACAATCATGAGCGTGTCTTAGATTCAAAGAAGAAACAAAGAGTGAACAACATACTGATATACAGGTCTACTCTATCTGCCATTCTCGTCACCTGCTGCAGGTGGTAGTCTCAACTTCTCTCTGACTCATTTTGGAATAACGATTGCCTTAGAACAGAAGGATAGATCGCCTGTACTCGTTTAGTTTCGCTTCTTAAACAGGCCACACATTTGGCACGTGACCTGTCCATCATCTCCATAGTCAACACCCACCTCGTCAGGTACATCTCTAAAATGGGATTCCTTACATAGAATGTTCTGAATGGAACCAGATATCACAGAGTCTGCTTCACTTTGCTTTCTCTGAGCTGCAGCATACTCTACCTTATCCTCGAAAGACATATTATCGTAACCTGAAAGTCTGTTTGCAATTTCGGTGATTTCTTGTTCTTCTCTAGTGGGCGACCTCTTCGGGATGTCCCGTGGGATTGAAGCTAAGAGTTCGCAAAGGTCAATGTCGCAGGAATCCATGTCAATTGTTCGCCAGCCATCCTTGTTAACACCTGTCTCTTCGATATCTTGACTGCTTAGTAAGCCTGGTTTTTGTCGTCTTCTTTTGATGGCCATCTTGCCTTCTGATTCGCCGTCTACGTTTTCAAAAGTCACACGTTTCTGGGACTTTCTCCTCTTTTCAGGCAGACTCCACTGGAAATCATCTGTCTCGTCTTTAGAAGAATCGCTATATGTAACATCCCTGATAGGGAAAAAAATATTTTAAAGCAGCGGTTGAACCAGGTGATTAGGCATAGAAACATCAGTTAATAATATTCGAAGATGGGACTCCTTTCCCTTCCCTAAGCCTTGTCTCTCCACGACAAGAGAGAGAAAAACCTGGACTAACAGACGACAAATGGAGAATTCGCAGAAGGTTTCCGAGAGAAGAGATCTTTCTTCTTGAGGTTAACTGTTCATTAACGATTTAAACTCATTTCGAAAGCTTTCTTTACCATTACATACTCTGCGAGCAAGCTTTCTTCAATAGAGTAGACTCCAGACAGCTTGCTCGCAGGAGCTATCCGTTATACTGTGCCAGATGGTAAAGAGCTTTCACTGGATATCATTTGAGTCTCTGGCTCATGTGGAAATGTTCCACTAGAACTCAGTGTCCTGTATGGTGTTTACCAGAGATTTCAATCAAACGTACGCGTACTTTTGTTATAATCATTACGTGGTTCTTAGCACAAACAAACCTTAATTGGCTTAATTAACTTCTCTGTAATTCTCCTAAAGTGAAGTTTACTTACATTTCATGCCCTGGGGGTCTGGAGCTGATACATCTCTCGATTAATATCTTCCTCACATCCAACTCATCCTCTAGATCGGTGATCGTTCCTTTGATTTGAGCCAACTCTCCCTCCAGTCTCTGCCTGTACTCCATGAACTCGCATATTTCCCCCTCAAGTCGAGAGGTGTCCTGCATATGAGAAAGGAGATTTCCTTTCAGCTGACTTCTACTCTCCTCCAGCTCCTCCGGGACTTTTGAGGCGCAATGCTGACAGGTGACCACGCCCCTCTCGCATTCTTCTAGCTCATTTTGAAGCTGTGTCTTCTCGTTTAGCAGTTGTGTTATCTTGTCTTCTTTGGTAGCAAGTTCGCATGAAAGCCGAGAAAGTTTGCTTTCCAAGTTGTCGTAAAGGAGGCAAATATCACTCCCATCGCCGCCGATTCGACCGTCGTTGTTTGTTTTTCTTTCTCGTACTAATTCCTCTTTTAATCGAGACAGCAAACTCGACAGTTTGACGCGCTCGGCCTTGCTGAGTCGGGGTAACACAGTGTTGCTCTTGGAACTGTCCATCAAAGAATCAGGTCCGAGTTCACTTTTAACTTCATAACTGGCCTTGATCTCAAGTTTTCCGTCATGCACAGCGCTTGGTGGGCCGTGCATTCGACTTAACGAGTCCTTGATTGCGAGGATTTTAGCTTTCAGGTCCTCGTACAGTCGTAAAATTTCCGTTTTGTTCTCTCTAATTATGCTCACATCCGAAGGATTTAAGAAGCATTCACTATCTGGAAGAAGGGGAACAACGAACGAAGTTTTCCACGAAAGAATTTCGCCTATTTCACTGCTGACTTCACTACTCAATTCTTCAGTTTGCGTCGAGGTATCATAGGAATCAGCAGATGTTAATCGCGATCTAAATCGCTGTACAAACATCACATCCAATCCAAGGGAAGCTATTATCATATCAACATGACTTTTCACGTCTCTTTGCAGAGTTAACACGCCATTTGTAAGACCTAGAATTTCCTGCTTTAACCGATCAATTACACGGCTAGCTTCGACAATCTTTTTCTCCAAGGATTCTTTTCTTTCCTTAAGCTCTGAAAACTCTAATAACCCATGGCCCATCTCATTTCGCACGAATGCTGATTCTCTCTCCAAGTCAGTTAATCTTTTCTCCAGAGAGGCCTCGTTTTCTCTGTGAGAGGCGATTTCCGAACGCAGTTCATTGGCTTTTTCACTACAAAACGATGCGTAAGTTCTCATAGTAGTCGCTTCAGCTGATTTCAGATTTATCTCTTGCAGCAAGCACTCGTTTTCTGAACGACACGCTTGAAACGTTTTCTCCACAATGGACAAATTAGCTTCCAGAGTTTTTATTTCTTGGATAAGTTGTTCATTCTCTTTCACCATCCTGGCGTTTTCATGCTGAAGTTCCTCAATAACAGTTTGGAAATCCCTGTGCTCAATAAGAAGTACCTCTGTTCCTTCTTGCGAAGCTTCAATCTTTCCATTATTTTCTTCTGAAAAAATCTGGGCGTTTACACGTTGAACTGCAATTTCACCAGGACACTCTTCACCAATCAACAAAGTTGATGCTGTGGAATCACTTTTTCCGTCTAGCTCAGCAGCTTGTTCATTTCCATTTGTTGTCTGTGCTTTGCTTGCTCGTAGTTTTTCTACTTCCTGTTGTAATACAGCAAGTTTTGCCAAGAGTTTCTCTTCTGTTTCGGCAGATGTTAAGAGACGTCTCTCATGATGGGCTTTGTCTCTCGCACTGTCATCAAGCTCGGATCTTAACTTGCATACTTCACTTGAAAGATCTACTGATTCGTTTCTCAAATTTAAAATTTCTTGATCCTTTTCAAGCATCTCTCTTTCCAGTTTCAAAATGTTTTCTCTGAAAGATTTCAGTTCCAAAGAAAGGTTCGAGTTTTCCTTTCTTAGCTTTTCTAGTCTGTCTGCAGTCCTTCCAGTGGATGTCCGGGCCCTTTTCTCTTCTCTCCAAGAAAGCAATTTCTCCTGAATTCTACAGTTTTCTAGTTCCAACATTTGTGTTTTTTCACGTAAGTCAATTTCAGATTGTTTCGCCGCAAGCGCTTCACGCTGTGAGAGTCGGAAACGTTCTTCTGCATCTTGAACACTTGCACTTAGTTCCCTATTGCGAGCCTCGGCATCTTCCAGCTTGTCTGTTAAAGTTTTGATGTCATCGCGCATTGCACTTCGTACATTCATATCCAGACCTTTCACGGTTGAGTATTGCTGCTCTGCTTGTCGCAGCTTTGACTCGAGCTCAAAGATTTTCTCGCCGAGTTCGCGACTGCGCGTTTGAGCCTTTGTTAACTTCTTCGTCATTTCTTTACAAAGCTCAGCACGAAGCCTTCGCTCGTATTCTTTCACGCTCAGGATTTTTACTTGCTGTTCTTTCAGCTTAACTTGCAATTCAATGATTTTTCTCTCGAGGATTTTCTTTTGATCTTCGTCTTTACCATTTTCAGCAATACTTGAAGAGGATGACATGTCACCTGTCTCGTTCAGTCCGTTTATTCTCTCTTCCAGCTGAATGATTCTAAGGTTTAACGCTCTGTTCTCTGCAATTGAACTTTCCAGTTGCTTTGCTATTTTATTACTCTCAAGCAAATCTGATCCCGTGAAAGACGCAAGTTTAAGTTCACTTTGTTCGAACTTATCCTCAAGCTGTTTGAATTTCAGCTGTAGTTTCGCATTACGTTCTTCTGCATCATCAGAGTGTTTTCGTTCTTCAGAAAGTTGTGCTCGTAGCTTTCGCTCATTTTCTTTTAATACTCCAATTGCTTGTTCCTTTATCTGAAGTTCATCCTCAAGCTCTTCCACACGCGTAAACAGTTCCGTTGCTTCAAACTCTTTTTCTTCCACTTTGTCCCTTTAAGTCGATCTCATCAGAGTTTCGTGATTGTACTAAACTGTTTAATTTCTTTTCACTTCTGTCAAGCTTTCTTTCGTACTCCAGAATTTTCAAAGTTAGTTCGCTTTTTTCGTCCTCGGGCCTGCTCGTGTCGTTTTCTCAACCGCTCGTGCTTTTCATACAACCGCTTGTTTTCAGCTTCCAATTCCTCCAGATGCACGGACAGCTTCTCGCGGCTGTTAGTGCTGTCACTCAAACTCTCCAGTACCACCCCTTCGTCCACCGATGTCAAGCGTTCTTCACCACCAGGTCTCCCTGAGGGGGGTGGAGAGGGGAGAAAATCATCGCTAGACTGACTTGAACATTCAAAATGACCGGATGTCATACTGCTAAACCCTGGAAAGAAATAAGTTAACGGAATTGTGACAGATTTGCCTTGCACTAGAATCTCGTTTAAGCAGTCCCAGATAAAAATAATTCGTGAGGATTCACGATCTCATAAAACTTTCAGCACTGAAAAAGAGTGGTAGTATTGATTTATCAAAGAAGAACTGATAGAAAATTCCTTCAATCTTTGTCACGGTTGAGTATCTTGAAAAGCTAAGTCTAAATCTTTCAAGTTCTTCGTTTGTAATCCGTGTTAATCTTCTATATTGTTATTGACCATCCTTGTTCCTTTATGGATTATTATTATCTATTTGGTGTTTTCTTACCAAACTTCTATTTTCAGCTTTTCTTCATTAGACAAATTTCAATATATTAAAATTCAGCCTAAAACAATAGATCTCAGTACGAGGTTCTGGGGAATAAATACAGAGTTTGTGTGGTTTATTCCCCAGAGTCTTGTGCTGAGATCTATATTGTGTTAGGCTGAAGTTAAATATATCGAAATTGGTCTATTTAAGAGTAATTTTGTACCGTCGCTGAGCACCAAACCACAAAGTAGTAAACAAATATAAAACACCAATTGCATTCCACCAATAGGTTTGCCAGGGACTGACGAGGATTTGACAATGCAAAGGTGAAGAAACAAGACCCACACGTGCAAAGGCTTACAATGAACGACTATGTTGGGTGTCAACTTATTGGACAAATAAAGACATATTGATTAAAATCGCAATTGAAGTAAACATGAAAGTTATCTTCTTTTATGCCAGAGGTCTGAATAATTTCCTAAGCTCGAGAGGTTCAAATTACTAAAACTATGAAGATTGCGAAGACTTTTCTGTATCATTCCAAAACCTCTCTTCCGTTGTTGCTGTTGTTGTTATTATCATTAATATTCCAGTTGTTGTTGAGTCGTTTGTAGAAGATTATTGAGTTAACCATACCTGAATAATCAAGTCGAGTTTGCTGCTCTGCTAAGGTTTTAATCCGGGACTCCATGTCGGCTTTATCCAATAACAAGAGACAGTTCAGAATGGCTTTGTCCATGAGCACGTGACACAAGGACTGTTCGAGCTTCACTGAATCGACAACAGTTCCATCCACGGGTGCTGAATATAAAATACAGGGCAAAAATATAATTCGTCAAATCTGTGAGAACTACTATTTTCTGTAAGTCTTCCACAAACAGATAAGAGATACAATTGTCACAATTGATAGCAAACATCTTATCGTTTAGTCCGAACTTGTCTTGAACAAAGAAACAAAGTATAACGTACGGCGCTAATGTGCACATGTATCTGCCAAGACACCTGGCCAATTAATGCAACAATTAAACGTCTATGACGTCTGTTTTTCTGCTTGTATTACGATTTAGCGAAAGACGTAATAGATACAATGAAACTAAGAATTTCCTGCTCCTTAATAAATGTACGCTTTGCATCAGCAAGTAATTAGATTTTAAACCCAATCTAATCTCTTTCTGTCTCTGGGTGTTTCCCAGCGGTGCACATAATTCATCATTGACCACGTTACCGTCTCCCACCTCCCTTAGGAAGGATACTTATTAAGAATTTTGAAAATGCTTGAGTGCTGTCCCTATCTCTTGTTTAATTCGAAAGCCAAACACACTTTTGACTGCTAAAAATCTGGAGTTTTAGTTTTTCTCGTGACATGTTAACCCTGGTAAAAAAAGAAATATTTCCAGGGACTATGTAAACAGGGAATGGTAGGGGTATTCCCAAAGACAGGCTAGACTAAGGAATTGACTTGTTACTTGAAGATTCTATTAAAAAAAACCCACACCATCTTGGTTATCCACATTCCTCAAAATATCATAGATGTATTTCCTTCAATAAACCATCTGGAAACTGAACGAAAACTCCAAACCGTTCTGCAAACGACTTCACGAGTGGACTAGCTCAGCTGTAAAGATTATGTAAGCCATTTATGTCCTCCCTTTAATCATGTCTTTTGACCGCTGAGCTCTGTTTACTGGGTGGTAAAATGAGATAACATAAACAACTGACATCTAAATGTTACCTGAGGTAGTATCCAGGGACTTGACCAGATGTTTTAAAAGTTCATACAGCCGCTTTTTGTACTCCTGTAAGCCTGAGTGAATATAGCAAGAAATACCTTTTGTAAGTCATCAACTAACACATCAACATGATAGTATCACGGCATTTGTGGTAACACAGTCAGGGTCAGTGCTTCAGGGCAATACATGTAACAGCTCAAACTGTCACTATCTTGAATCCCA
>JAHPZR010011077.1:0-13386 GCA_019787425.1 Platygyra sinensis | reverse complement strand
GTTTTGCTCTTCTTTGCCATCTTTTGCAATTTCGTTGTCATTTTGTTCTTCCATTGGCTTCTTTTTATCCTGAGTCAAATCCTCCATTGTTGGTTTATTAAGAGTCTCTGGCAAAGTCATGCACACAATGGCAGCTGCAATTGCGAGACCGGCCATTATTCCAAATGGTAGAAAACGATGGACTTCAAGCTAATGAAAAAATAGAACATACATTTGGAGTGATGATTGATTCTTCAAAACCGCAGAGTTACCAAGAGCCTATCACTAAGGGGAGGGGAGGGAGAAACCAGGTTCGACCCCTAGCGGAGGACAAGTACATTGCACTCTGTTATTAGGCAAGGGACTTAACTTCCACAGTGCCTGTCTCCTCCCAGGTGTATAAATGGGTCAGTACTGGCAAATTTGATGCTGGGGGTAGCTTTGCGATGGACTAGAAATGCTCATAGTTGCTTCATGCTACAAAAGCAGGAGATATGGTCGATATGAGCCGGTCTGAGGGGCCACTTGGCTTAGGATACCAGTTCGTCGATGAGTTACCCCACGACATTACATTAGCGCCGGTACTATACCGATTTATCCACGTGGCCAGGTGGGGACAGGCACCCTGAGAGTAAGGTGTCGTGCCCAGAGACACAATGTCCCCGGCCCCCACCAGGATTCGAACCCAGACCGCTCGATCCAGGGCTTGCTAATAACCACAAGGCACCACCACTAATCCTGCTTATAGTTCACCACTAAATTTTCTCCGATTCTTATTGGCTTAAATTGACCACGTGACGCGATAGTGTTCATCCGCGGAGGGCCACTATCAGCCCATAGTGCTCGTCCGCCGAAAATACCCGGATGGATAGTAGTCGTCCGTGAAAATTTTGCTGTAAACAAGCGGGTTTCGTAGAAAATATATAACTAAAATTGGATTAAGGCTTTTGTCTGTTTTCTTTTTCAAATTTTATATCTGGCTTTCACGGCTTTCGTCTCGAGATCTTGAAAATAATTCAATTGAAGTCTAATTGATTTTTGAACTAGCGTGTGGAAGAAAATTTAGTGGTGAACAATAAAGACAATAGAGTGTTTATGTCTCGGAACTATAGGTCTGATAGTTGCCCCTTGGAAATTTGATGTTCCTAAAACTAGCATATTTGCCCTCGAAGCTTCGCTTCTCGGGCAAATATTTGTTTTAAGAACATCAAATTTCCGCGGGGCAACTATCAGCCGATAGTTCCTCGACAGAAACACTCTATTGTTTAAATAGGACAAAGACTTACCAAAAGCGGAGCATACGCTGAAGCAAAAGCACTGACTCGGGCAGAGGCTGTTGATGTACCCATCCCAACATTCCTGGAAATTAGCAATGGATAGTTAGGTGTAGTAATCTAAGTTTCGTCCCAACTGGATGTTACTATAGTAAGAATTAGAGTATTCCCTTGCATTTGCGATAAACTATTTTAGCACTTTTATCTGAAAGCTGGAATTTTACATTTTTCTTCTCTGGAGGCATAACACTGAGCTGTCAATTAGGTATGCGACGTAGGTACACTATTATGCCGGCCATTAAAGGAACCTAGTCAGCCACACCTTTGTTTTTGTTTACATGCGAGAGTTTGGCTATTCATATTTTATTGGAAGCATGTGGAAACGAAGTAAATCACCGTGAAACTACCTAAACAAACTTACTTTCAGAAACACACCTTACGGTAAAGCAATTAGATTTCGTAATGCAATATCAATAATTTAAATTTAAATAATCATTTGCAGGGGCGGATCAAGAGAGAGGGTGCAGGGGGTGCGCCTCCCCCCTCCCCTGAGATGAAGCCTTCTTCTTCGTATTCGCTTTTAAAATTTGTTTACCTCACCGGTCAGTGAGATCATTCTTTAGAGGTGCACCCCCTCCTAAGAAAAATCCTGAATCCGCCCCTGATTGGATCCATGGTCTTAGCTCTGCATCATCAAGTTATGATGTACTTTGGAAGCTTTGATAAGTCTAAGAACATTTGAAAGAATTTCTCTGCGCCGCTTCGATTAACGTTTACACTTCTTAGGAGATCTACAATCTTCCAGCGTCCATGATAAACACTTTCTCTTTCTTGTACATAATCTGTAACTTGATCCATTCAGAACCAAAAATATTGTTTTCCTGCTCTGGAAACATGATTTAAAACTATAAAAATATATTAAAATTTCTTAAAAATTTCAGTACTTAGAGCACAATTTAAAAATTCACAAAGAATGGAATATTTCGTTCGGCTCCCCCGAACTTCGTCAGCCAGGCTGTGGCTGACGAAGTTCAGGGGAGCCGAACGAAATATTCCATTCTTTGTGAATTTTTAAATTGTGCTCTGAGTTCTGAAATTTTTAAGAAATTTTAATATATTTTTATAGTTTAAAATTGATCCATTCAATTAATTAATTGTTAACATGTAAGAGGATCGTACGAGAAGGGGGTTTCTGGCACAGTTTAGGAACCGAAAATATAGCTAATAACGGTCCACGGATATCAAAATTTCATTTCCTCGAATAACCTGTTCTTGCACTAGAAAATTTAAAGAAAGCAAAATCGTGAAAGGCTAAGGTCAAGGCTCCATATTGGAAATCGCATACACTCTCGACAGACGATTCTAACCATTCGGAGCACTGGCGTCTTAAATAACGGAGAAGAGAGTGGTGAAATCACGAAATCGAATAATAATTCAAGTTCTTCACGGGTCACGCAAAACTTTCAGGTCACGGATCACGAAGAATTATTTCTTAAATTCACGTTTCACGGATCAGCTAATCACGGATCCGGCACAAGAATACCCCTGTACGACCCTCATGTAAGCTAAAGGCCGAATTATAGTTTTTCATACCTCACAGTTGTTGGAAACAACTCTGCAGAGTAAATGTACACCAGGGAAAATGCTATCTCATTGTTTAACCTAGCCACCACCAGGGACATGAAGATTTTGCCAGCCATGTAACCTGATAGTAATAAAACACATAATTATTACTACTGGCATCCAACAAAATAGGCTTGGCTTATTTCATCTTGACGAGCTCAAATGGAAAGGAGCTAAAGGGGAAGAGAATTTTAATTTCAAAATGCTCTGAAGGCGAGTTCAGTTCATCGTTCATTACAGTATCTGTAGATTCAGGAAAATTTACTCGTTGAATCAGCCCGCAGGCAGGACATCGTTTTCAATATTGAGCTAAAAGTTTCCCAACTGTGCAACTTCATCTGAAATTTATCTTGGAGTCATTTGGTATGACATGCCATCGCACATGTACTCGGAATTTCTACGACAGGCGCAATTGGGAAAAGTAAATTTTGCTTAAATATAAACCTCTTGTTTTATTCTAGATACCAAACATGATTTTAGTTGATGGTCACTATATATTTCATTCTCCGTATTGTCTCAAACATGTCTAGTAGCAACTTCTCACTTTCTTTACCTTTATCATATTCGGCTTTATCTGACAGTAAGAGAGTGCCAATCGCTCCCACAGCAGCTAACAAAAATGACACTCCAATTGTTTTCCTCCTTCCAAACCTATTGAATTCAGCAAATACTTATTAATATATCATACTTGAACTTCAATGTAGCTACCTTTTGAACGCCGCCGAAGGTGTATCAAAGATACAAGAGCTTTGCGACTTATTCAGTTAACCCAGATTGTTTAGTCCACCTTTCTTATATTGGACGGTTATACAAGGAGCGATCCTATGTAACGAGGCTGAGGTGTTCAGCCTCTCAATCACAAATCCCAACGAACAGCCAAAGCTCCAATCTGATTGGCTTATTCACTAGTCTAATTTTAGCGAGTTGCCAGAGGATTCTGGTTTTCTGCGGTTGAGAAATAAATTTGAAAACTAAAATTCGTAAAAAAAAATACAAACAGACTGCGAAGGTAATCATTTTATCTACGGTAATATGGTTATTCTTCAGCCAGTTATCTGAAAAAAGTTATTCATACGAATATGAATTTGATTTCCATGACAACAATACTGTGATTAAACAAGATGATAATGATACTGATACTGATATTGATAATGATAATGATAATAACTTTATTAAATCGCATCCATGTTATAGCATGACCTGCCTAGCTACAAATGCTCAAATTTGTTAAATAAAATAACTAAAATATGTCCATCAGTTTAGCTGACGAAATGAGCAAATGTTTGTGGTTCTGATAATTCCGCAATATTGGTATTTATTATCCGTCACTGAAATCTTCAAATGTTCAAAGGTGTAAAGGCCCCCTCCGTTAACAGCATTTATCTTGTGCAAATAATGTCTTCAAACACGTCAATGCTAACTAAGAATCACTTAGCTTGGAAGGAAAATGAGGAATGTAGAAATATAGAAAGGAAGTGTTGCCTTTCGAAGTGAAGAATGGTCATAACAAGAGCATCAACTAATCAAGCCATCCACTCAGCGTTATTTTAAGCTCTTACCTCAATGTCAAGACAGCACTGATTGGATAGGCGGGCACAGCAGCTACAGCTGAAATCAACACGTTGATGTAGATATCGCCACCAATAAACGGGGCACTGAAGGCTATACCCCAACTAATAAAAGAGGCAGCGAACCTGTTTATTGAGAATGAGGGAAGAAAATCAACTGTTATATATTCACTAATTTCCAAATAATTTTCGTGTGGATTGTGTTGAATTCTTCTCCATGAAAATCTTTTCAAAGGGTCTAACATTACGCTACTATCGCTATATAATTCTCTTTTATCTCTTATCACACTCCTGGAGTAAAATCCCGCTAGATGTATTGTAGGGAGGTAATGCAGTTGTCACTCGATTGAGCTAACCAATTTGTTTTATCACCATTTAACTGAAAATGCAACACCATGAAAGAAGACCGAGCCAATCTTCCCAGATTAAAGCTAGCTGGTGGCGCCGGGACCTGGATCCACCGGCTGTCAATGAGGGTGAGTTTTATCTTATACCGGATTTAAAAGTTTCGGTCTAGCATTTCAGTGTGCTCCTACCACATTAGCCAGGAAACGACCGTCTTGTGCATCATTCTCGGTGACATGAACAAATCACGAAAGTCACCAAGCCTTTCGTTTTGCTCGTCACTGGACAGATACAGCTTTTCATCGGGCATTTCTTTGCCATTCAGCCTGGCCACCTTGCTAAGAATTTCCCTCGCTTCGGTAACCCGGCCTTTCTTTAGCAACCAACGGACGGACTCTGGAATGAAACTGTGGAGCAATCACAAACAAACAAAACAGGATCACTATCGACCCACATATACATCCCGGCGTATTTTCAGTACACCGAATTACCGTTTCTCGCGTAGTGCGACGGCTTTTCTCTTTGACATCTTTCCTATCTATCTGGACAGTCTAGAGAAAACTGGTCCCCCATGCGTCATAGTTGCACTTGACAATTTACTGAGCATATTTCAATCTGGCTTCCGATTGGTAGAACACTACAAAAGTAATGCACCGCAGAAGTCGTAGATCCAAATATCGTTCAATCCTGACTTTTTTTTCCCGGCGTTGTTCTTTAAGTAGCTTAAACAAGTGCGGTAACCATTCATGTTTTCACATATCTCATTATGTTATAACTTACTCTAAGCTGTACACATAATTTATTATATGACTGCGACAATTACTTCATCGTGATTGGCTGAGAGCAGGTCAATTTATCATTAGTTCTTAATTTGAATTTGCACTTCAGTTCAAACTGTAACGCGCTCGTATGAAAGCTCGAGGATTTACACTACTCGTGATATCTGAAAATTCTTTCAAATTGCACTCGATTTGGAGAAAATTGTTAACAAATCACTCTTTATGCAAATCCGTAATTTTCATTATCTATACAAATGAGGGCGGAATGCATGCGTTGCATTGGCATGATAAACACACTAAAAAGCGATCAACAAACGTCTCCTTACATTCCGAGCTTAAATCATCATGATCAAACTACACAACCTGCATCGTTTTTGCTCATGGATGTGACGTAACATCCATGAGTTTAGTGGCCAGGCCAATGGCACTCGTTCACTCACTCACTCACTCACTCACTCACTCACACGATTCTGGGCTCAACTTCAGAATACCCGGCCACTTATTAGCATCTCATTGAATAAGAATAGCAACTATTGTTATATTCCTCGTTCTTCAAAGCACACCGACACATGTAAATGGAGTGGACAGGATGTTATGGATGTCGTTTGGTCAGAAGTCTCTCGTATAGCTGGGAACAAAAGCACTATGGTAACCCTCGACTTGCCGGGGTAATTCTAATGTGAAGCAAATGAATGTACAAAGTGAATAGCTAGTTTTAACTCAACCAATTCCAAATATGTAATTGGAATCTATCGCTCAAAATCTAAAGTTGCAATTTGAAAGTTAATTGATGCTCGAACTCGTCTGAAGTCACAACTCGGTATTAACAGAACTTACAATTCTAACTCTACTGCTTGAGAATCTCAAATATACTGATCTAATGCAGAAAAATACAGAACAAAGGCTCAAACAAAATATCTTGTAACAGACAAAGGACACAGTTGATTAACCAGTATACTACTGACTACCATACACAGATAGATCATGTTTATACCAATGTGCCATATTGCGTACAATCATCAAATACCCTGGAGTCTTACTATAGTGATCATATCTCTATGTATATTTGGACCATGAAAGCTGTTTGAATATTTGTGGACAATTTTCACTGTGTATCATATGAGATCATTTCATATGTAATTTAGCTGAATATGAAACTTTCCATGCCAAATAAACATCTAAATGTATCAAGCAACTATTTGAATCACATAGAGAAAACAGTCACAACATTTATTTACAGAAACAAGAATGCTTTGAATTCCCCGTGTTTTTTATGTCCCTAAATTCGAATTCGTAGCCCTCATAAAGATTCAAAATTATATGCTACTCTACCAATATTTCCAGATGCATGACATAAGAATAAATGTTCAGGTACCGGTTAAAGGAATTATTTTAGGTTCATGAGGAAGCATGTCATTTATAACTGTCACTTTCTTTCATAAACTCTTTCCTGTGTTGAAATATCAAGAAATAAAGAGCAATAAATGTTACTTCAACGTACATCACAATTAGGAAACTAGCATATTTTGTTTTAGGGTTGAAGAAGGAAGGGCGGGGGGGGGGGGGGGGGGCGGGGAGGAAAGGGCAGCAACTTAAAGATATACCTGTATAATTTTTCTGCATTCATTTTCATACCCTTTTAGAATATGTGAATATTATCTATATTATGTATTGCAGGTGAAGCAAGTTGTACTATTGTAATGTACATATGCCAAGAGATGAACACTGCAGTAACAACTATAGTATACTATGAAAGTGACAGCGAACAGCACCATCACTGATACTATATGTGTTTATATCAGCTGCCAGAAATAACATTACAATACTAGAAGAAATTGGCTTTAACACAAGAGTCTTAAGAATTCATGGAAGTAATCTGAGAATTACAGATAGATTGGGAATACTCCTGCTTGCAAAGAGAATAAGATGCCTTCAACCCTTGTGTTAGCTACCACTTAAGCTTTTGAAACAGATTCTTTGCAAAACACATTGGTTACAAAAATATAAAATGTCTCTCCAAACTGCACATATCATTTATTACATAACTCGAAACACTTTAGAACTTCATCCGTGTAGGTTGCTTTAAGTCAAGAATGTCAACAAGTGAAATCCACCTGAACTCACTATATTGCATCAAAACTTAACTTGGAAATGAACGTACATGTGTGGCTTTACAGTGGAATACATGAAAATACAACTTACTTAAAATTAACAGCTCCATATAATGTTCATATATTCATGAACATATACATGTAGAGTAATACCAGTCCTTTATATTAGGACTATAATTCAGTAGATAAAACGACTAAACCACAACATAAGGAACACAAAAATTGGATTATGTTAATCTGTCTCCATTAATTAAATACGAGTCTTGCAATGTTTATTTCAAGTATAAGTTATCCTCATAGGCGTACGAGCCGGGGGGGGGGGGCCGGGGGGGGCTGCAGCCCCCCAGTCGCAGAAAATTTTGAGATTTTTTGGGCAAAACGCTGATGATTCGGGCAAAAGTACTCGGGAGAAAGCGTTCTAAAGGTAGTCAAGGCCTGGCTTGTAGGTTACTTTCACTGGCGTTTGTCTTGTCAAATCGGAGTTAAGGTCAAATGATCTAAGGATCCACAATTGCAGGTATTCTGTTTTGGAAAAGCCATATGCCAATTAAATGTGTACCGTGGGAATCCATGATGTTATTTCCATTAGTGACAAAAGGATGAAAGCAAAGGACGACCAAGATGGGCTCCTGCCAAGACTCTAAAAAGAGCCCTTTTGAATGGCTCCGCAAAGTGCCAGTTTAAAATTTTCCTGAACTTCTCGCCCGAGGAACAATTAACTGTTTCTTTTATAAGTTTCTGATTTTACCAGGGTGTCGAATGAAGTCATAGGCTAGGAGTATGCAATGTTTCAAAATAACTACAGTGGAATCCTGATTTCTCGAACCCTCATTTTTTCGATCCTTCCGATAACTCAAACCAAAAATCCGTTCCCTCTCCTCACTCAAACGCCATACCCTGTCCGGCCGATTTTTAAAAGCAATTTTCATCAGTTCCCTTGGATGTTCCAAAAAATCAGAATTCGGCTGTGTTTCCGTAATGATAACAGTTTCATTAGACGTAAGAATTGGGAACGTTTTTGTTTTTACTGCGATTTGAGTACGTATATGTAGTGTATTTACGGATTTAACCAACTACAACAGACTTTAGTACAACAACAACATTTCCCGAGTCGAACACGTGTAATCAATCTTTGCATCCAACGCGCATGCTTGCGATACATAAAACAGGGGGGTGGGGAGGGTACAGCTAACATCGACAAACACTACATTCCTCCCTTCTTTGAATTACTTGTCAGGTTAAAGGAAAAACAAAACAGAATAACCTGATCAATCCTATATGCATGCAAATGTCTCTGAATGTCTTATGAAAACTCCTAACAGCGCTTGAACACTTCAGACTGGCATAAACCGAAGTGCAACACAACAAACAGTTCAAGTTCAGTTCACATCTGGGTGTAAGAGTTCTACTCTGGGACCAGCTGAACACAGCCTATAACATAGTCCTGAAATCTAGACGGTAGTCGTTTGACTCTTGATGGACGTAAGGTGGACATAGAATCACTTTGCCAGGTAGTAGCGTCATCTGATGGTTTATACTCCAGCAGTTTTTCTCCACTTCTCATTCCAGGAGGAACTTTAACACACTCTGTCAACTCTTGGCTTGGTGAACCTGGTGTCACTCCTTGAGCCTCTGTGGTCTCTGATGACTTACTGGTGGCTTGGGGTACATTATCGCGCTCGAGATACTTTTTCACATGGGTCACATTTCGACGGTACTGTACACCATCGGCCTCAACAAGAACACTATTACCATTCTTCTGAACAACTGTAAATGGGGACTGTTTATATGTCGTTGACAGTTTGTTTTCTTTCTCCTGTCTCAACAACACCTTATCACCTTCTTGAATCTTGCTTTCTTGCGCATTTCTTTTGCAGTCTGCATACACCTTCCCTTTCTCTTTCCTTTCACTGTCACGGTCTTTGACTTCATCTTCAACAGTGAACTCTTGCAGTTGGGGTAGTTTGGTCCTGATGCGTCTTCCAAACAACAATTCTGCAGGGCTAACCCCAGTTGTAGAATGAGGGGTACTACGATACATCATTAAGAAGTCCTCCATCTCTGATCTCCAATCACGACCTTCTGCTTGGGCAATACGCAGGCGTTTCAGGATACTGCGGTTTTGTCTTTCAATCTCACCATTTGCCTGTGGCCATAAGGGTGTTGTTCGCCGGTGCTCAATTCCATTCTCTTCTAAGTACTTCTTGAAATAGTCGCTGACAAACTGCGGCCCATTGTCCGTCCTGAAGGACAAAGGAAGGCCATGAGTGACGAAAATCTTGGACAGCATTGATACAATCTTCTCAGATGTAGTAGACTTGGTGAATTCCATTTCAAAGAATCGACTGTAATAGTCCACCACGACAAAGACATAATCACCGGAAGGCAATGGACCCAATAAGTCAGCCGCTAGATGTTGCCATGGTGCAGAGGGCAACTCTGTACGTACCATCGGCTCTGGTTTAAGCGGTTGTGAAACTAACTGACAGCCATGACAGGTCTTACAAACTCCTTCCGCCTCTTTGTCAATGCCTGGCCACCACACTTTGGTGCGCAAGCGTTGCTTCATTGCTACAATTCCAGGATGACCTTCATGTGCTAACTTCAGTGCTTGACAGCGAAGTTGCTTTGGTAAGACAATTCGAGTTCCACGAAGAACGAGCTTTCCAATTGCACTTAATTCACCTCGCACTGGTAGGTACTCCTTGAATTCTATAGCATGCCATCTCCCATTCAAAAGACATTCTCGTACACTTTTCAGCTCCGGGTCATGTTCAGATGCCCTCTCAATTTCACGAGTTGTCAAGGCAACAGGCGTTGATTCTTGAGCTACCCACTTCACATATTCTTCTGTTTCGTTCTCATCTCTTGACTGTGGCACTGGACGCAAGAGACGTGACAATGAATCTGCAATGTTCTTGGGCCCTGGGATGTACTTCACTGTAAATCTATAGGGTTGCATCCTGAGGAGCCATCTCTCGATCCTTGCGCAGGTCTTCGATGTAGGTGAGAAAATACATTCCAGAGGTTTGTGGTCAGTCATTAATTCAAAGTCAGCACCGTACAAATACATGTGAAATCTTTCGCAGGACCACACTATCGCTAAAGCTTCTTTCTCGGTCTGAGAATACCGGCGTTCTGTATCTGACAGGCTTCGGCTTGCATAGCTAATAACGCGTAGCTCATCTCCTTGTTGTTGCACTAATACAGCTCCTAAGCCTACGGGACTTGCATCTGCGATCACCTTAGTTGGAGCATTCTTGTCAAAATATCCAAGTGTCTCTGCGCTAGACAGTCGTTTCTTTAACTCGTCAAATGATTGCTGTTCATTCGGACCCCACACAAAAGGTTCTCCATTCTTTGTAAGCTGGCGGAGAGGTGCGGATACTGTTGCCAGATCAGGAATGAAACGTGCGGTAAAATTGACCAGCCCAAGGAAGCTCCTCACTTCAGCAGCATTCGTCGGTTCACAGGCATCAGCAACAGCCTTCACTTTAACATCTGCCGGACCAATCCCACGTGCTGACAACACATGACCCATAAATACCAAATGTGACATCTTGAATTGACACTTGTCACGATTTAATGTCAACCCCTTGCTACTCAATACTCTGACCACATCCTCAAATCTCTTGTCATGTTCCTCTTCAGTGGGTGCATGTACTATCACATCATCAAGAATGTTGTGGACTCCATCGCACTCTTGCAGGACTTGGCCAAGTACCTTCTGGTACATCTCAGGTGCACAACTTATACCGAACATGAGTCGTTTGTACCGGTACAGTCCTTGGTGTGTACCAAATGTAGTAATATCTCTGGATTCAGGTGATAACTCTATTTGATGATAGGCAGAGTTAAGGTCCAGCTTGCTGAAGAACTTGCTCTGGTTCAAATCTTGTAAAACCTCATCAATGGTGGGTATTGGGTAACGTTCTCGTTTTACTGCCATGTTGGCCTGTCGCATATCTACACACAAACGGATGTCACCTGAGGGCTTCGGCACCACTACCACTGGTGATACCCATGAACTTGGTCCACTCACTTTCTCAATAATGTCAAGTTTGACAAGTTCGTCTAGTTTGTCACTCAACTTATCACGTAGGTGGTAAGGAACTCGCCTAATTGGTTGTGCTACGGCTTGCACCTCTGGATTAATTGGAATCTTAAGCTGAAAATCCCTTAGTTTGCCAATACCTTCACAGCATCCGGGAAATTTGTCTAAAACACTAGATGCCCCTTTAATCCCATCATTCGATGCCTCTAGCGAGTTAATTTGGACTGGAGTTCCCAGCTTTAGAACTCCTAAAGCAATAGCTGTTTCTCGCCCTAGAAGGGCCTGTCCCTTATTTTCAATAACAACAAATTCAACCCCACTTAACACTCTCTCTCCAACAGAAACTTCCGCAGTAAACGTGCCAGCAACTTGTAGTGGCTGGTTACTACCATATGAATACAGCTTCTTGGAAGCCTTACTCGACACACATTTAACCTTATGGGCTTTCAAATATTCCCACACATTACGACCAATAACATTGCAACTAGCACCAGAATCAATAATCATTGTTACAGGCAAACCTCCTATTTTCACAGGAATTTTGCCATCACTTGAAACATCTGAATCATCTGATATGCCAAATGCATACTCACAGCCATCACTCTGCTGATCTTCGTCTTCCACTTGCCTTATATGGTGTCCACCACTCCTTCTTCCATTGTCTGCTCTACGCATTCCTCCAGCTCCTCGGCCTCGGCCACAATTTGGCTTCCTCTTTGTTTTACATACAGCCTCAAAATGTCCTGTCCCATTACATTTTCTGCACTGTTTCCCTCTAGCTGGGCATCGGTGATCGTTAGCTTTGTGTCCCACATTTCCACAACAAAAACATTTAAAATTCTTTGTGCTCGAACCTCCTTTGTGATCCACCTTTCCACCCACACTATTAACCTCATTACTCGCATCGCTTGCTCCTTCGATCGAGCGGGCCTGTTTCTCAGATTCTTCCATAGCACGAGCAATTTCTCTCAATCGTTGCAGAGTCAAGGCTTGACCCTTCTGAAGTAACTTTCGACGAAGTTCGTGTGACAAACACTTATTAATCACTTGATCACGAATTTGCTCCTCCACAACGTTTGCATCTCCAAATTCACATGTTCTGGCTTTCTGTCTCAATCTGGTCACGAACTGTTCGACGGTTTCGTTGGCCAGTTGACTAGTTTCACGAAAACAGAGCCTTTCGTATGGAACATTCGCTTGTGGTTTGAAATATTTATTCAAGGTCGCCGTCGCTTTCCGATAGTTATCCGATCCTCCTTCCTCTTCTAACGTAAAATAGATATCTTGAACATCTAATCCAGCGGTGTGCAGCAGTAGCGCCTTCTTCTGGTCGGCATTTTTGACTCCTTTGCCCGTTGCAAACAACTCAAAAGCTCGCAGCCATCTTTCCCAGCGTGCGGAGATACCAGCAGTTTCTGAGCAGTCAAATGGCTTCAAAACCTGTGTATCGCTTAAATATACGGTTGACATCTCAAACAGATCTACCAACGACCGTCCTCGTCGCCAAAATGTAGTGTATTTACGGATTTAACCAACTACAACAGACTTTAGTACAACAACAACATTTCCCGAGTCGAACACGTGTAATCAATCTTTGCATCCAACGCGCATGCTTGCGATACATAAAACAGGGGGGTGGGGAGGGTACAGCTA
>JAHPZR010011076.1:17500-24814 GCA_019787425.1 Platygyra sinensis | reverse complement strand
GAGAGAGAGAAAATATGAAGATTATGTTGCCAGAAGATCCAAGATGTCTTCTGGTAATGAACACCAACCGTTGTGATTACTGCGTTTTCCTCAAAACATAAGTGATATCTGTTTTTCACAATCAAGATTCAATTTTAAAGAACTCGAAGATGAAGATATCTTAGAAGCGTTTGAATGTGACGTGTTCTAATTTGTTAATCATTTTATTGTAGGAAGTTAGTTGCTAATGGAACTCAAGAACAGAGGGCATGTTAAATGGAGAGGACTCCATAAAGCAAAATTGATTTATGTTGTAAACTTTCTTCACTTGAAGCTTTGCATTTATAATATATCTGAGGGAGTTTCTATAGAGTGTGTTCACATGACGTCACGGGGGCCATGTTGGAGGAGTAAACAAAGAAACGGCGGTCATGTTGGAGGAGTGAAATATTCTTCTGGGAATAGTCCTTTTCACAGTTAACTCTGCTCATTTACATTACAATGAAATCTAGCATGTATGTGAGGCAATTTCGGGCTATTTTGTAGTTTTAGCCCGAAATTGCCTCGCATCCACGTTGGATTGCATTGTAATGCAAATGAGAAAAACTAACCGTGAAAAGGGCTATTGAACTCTATTTTTATGCAAATTCCTCCTTTTGTTTCATTATGCAAATATGGCTTCTGGTCACATGAGCAAACACACTCTATAAGTAGAAAGAGTTATTTTATTCTTGCCAGGTTTAAAACGTCATTAACTAAGCTTTAAAGGCGTACAAATTTGTTCAGGTAACTGGGTTAGTCCAGGAAATTTCTCCAAGTTTAAATTCACCCCTGGTGTTTGGCTGGTTTCAAGCAAACATGCGTGGCAGAAGCCATGCGGCTTACTACTTAAAATGGCAAAGCAGCTAAATTAGTCGCTGTCGTCTTAATCATAAATAAATCAAAATCATAATTGAATTAAAATACGATTACAGATAATTAGCGTCTAAGGAGTATTTAGACCATGAAATGTAACGTTCAAATAGTATATTGTATTGGGACGTTAATATACTACACTGTAACTACAAGTATTGAAGGCACTATTGTTTGAAGTTGAAACATGTCTCCATTTGAAATAAAAGCATTGATAAAAGGACTATGTCCTTAATAGATGTTTAATACTATTCAGTTAGCAATTTGGCACAAAAAAGGCCATAGGTTCAATTTGAGGTAACGTCATTGGCAATAAAATTCACCGTATAGGAAAACCTCACCAGTATTCTCTCTGCAGGAAAGATCATTAACTGCTGGTTAAGCTGCAATAATATATTTCTAGCTTAATGTATGCAGTATGAGAATATTTTTAAATAATAAAGCTGAAAAATGCTGCATAAGTCTAATGACTTCTCCTATTTCCACCCTGCTCCACGCATTCAATTATTCGGGGAGCATTGCGTAAACGTGAGGGGAAAGGAACAGAGGAAGTGAGGTATCGCTTCTCCACGGAGCACTCCTCACTAACTTTTATTTTCTCGCCTTTTTTAACTCGTGAATATTGCGGCTCCCTCCCAAACTGTAAAACTGAACCACTTGGAGCCAAATGGCGTTACTGAGGTTTTCAGGAACTTTCATTAGTCGGAAAAACATTAACAAAGGCTGAAAAAAAATCATAAATGCAATAAATTTATGGAAGTCAAGGGATTTGCCAATTCATGGCTAACATTATAAAAGCAATTTCAACTAACATACCCCGTAGCTCGGTGATAAGCACTCTGTCTGAAATTATGAAAGAATTGAAGAATTTAGTTTACTTGTGGAATGGCAGGGATAAAGTTAAGTGGAATCAAAATGATAGATTATGAAATCATGATAAAAGCGTTGAGGTTGAGCTGGCTAATGTACGCTGACGGATGATGACTCATCAGGTTTCTGGAAGTCTTACTTTATATACAGCTGTTTCGACAAAGGTTGTCCCACAAAAGTGTAAAAGCGTCAGTACGCGACAATGTGGATAGGCATTACGGGTAGTAAGAGTTTGGCTTTGTTTAAGCTGATTCAGCAACAAGGAACGAGAGAGAATGAACACACGTGCTTGTGCTGTTTGCTTCCACCACGCTGAAACACCCTGAGGTTCCCTCAAGCAAACGTAAAAACACCATTACCCATAATAACTTTCGACATTGTTGCGTAAGCTTTTCGTCGTTTAAGACAACCTTTCTTGAACCGGCTGTATGGTCAAAGTGTTTTTTACTAGCGTTGTTTTGATATGTATATTAAATATACTAATGACATGCTTTTGACAAGTCAAATATCGAGTCTTTTAATGTTCGTAGAAGTGAAAGATTGACAGAGTCCTTGGGCCTGTCCTAACGAAAAACTTGGAAATCTGTTTCCCCAGAAGTTGCGTGTTAACATACCCAATTTTTAGGTGATACTTGATTTGTTATTGTTTTCTTATGAGACATAAATTGGAATGAAAGCTAAGCCGGTAAATGGGTCAAGCTAAAGAAAGAGTTTAGCCTTGCCTGGCAATCAAGTTTCACAGGCATTGCTTTACCAGTAAGGGTTGCTAATGAACCGTATCTACGCTCCTTTCAGTACAAAGAATTGAATTCTGTTCTGTATACTAATGACCACCAGTGTAAAATAGGATACGTTTCTAATCCCAACTGCACCTTCTGTCATCAGCTAACAGAAACAATATCCCACATTTTGTTTGGTTGTTCTATTTCAAATTCTTTTTAGCACGAGTTAAGGAAAAAATTAAAATAAAATCAAGAATTACTTACATTCTGCGATGCTTTTGTTGGGTCTTTAGCGGAGGAGGTGTATCTTTTTAATTTTATAGTAATTTTAGGAAAATCTTTCTTGTGGACTTATTGATGTAGAGAAACATTACCTTACTTGAGCCACTTAATAAGAATTCTGGTATTAAGGTGGCTGAACACAGTTTTTGATACCTCTGTTTCATTTACCTTTGCTTCTAAAACCCTTGATCCTTTGGTCGCCAAAAATGGCAGCAAGCAAGTTAACAACACAAACTTCAACTTTTTGATAATTAAACTGTCGTATGTGCCGTTGCCATGGCAACATGATTAATTATAAACAGCCGTTTAAAATCGGTTTTGTTTATTTGCAGAAAATCTAGTCATTAGATTTTCTTTATAATTTGCATGCAACGAGCTTGTAACGATACTCACAAGTTAGCGCTATTTTAAAAATAATTTAACAAACAGATCTTTAATTATCCCTCGTTGAATGTTCACTGGCATATCGTGAATTTCCTTTGTTAAATTTTAATTTTTTTGAATCCTCCAGTTACTTATTTCCTAAAGTACTTTCGCTCTAAATTTCGTGAAATTCTAATGAGTGGTTCTCGAGAAATAGGCGTATCTCCGAAAGTCAATTTCTCACTCAATCGCAATTTTTTCGACTTACTACGCATGCGCTGCATTTAGCTGGGTTCCTTCGGTAACAAACAAAAGCTGAGAATTGCTGGTTTCTTTGCATCGTTACTTTTTCTAACATACCTCTGTAATAAAAGAGTAAAAGCATCAATACAGTGTTCATTTGTGAAGAAAAATAGTACAGACAGCGCGGACATTGAGCAAATAAAATGATCGCTGTATTGATGCCATGCTTGTTTTTATGCAATACTTGTGCGCGCGCTGAATTGCGTTAGCATGAGCGCGCGCGAAAACTGTGTTCGGCCACCTTAAATAGGAAACGACGAAAGCCGATAAGGGACAATCTCAAAATATTTTTTAAATCCGAAAAAAAATTAAAATCCGAAATAAATTTATTTCAAATCGCAATGTTTTTGGGACATCATTTTCAAAGAGACACTTGACAATACCATGTTTTACTGATTTGGGGTTACCATCTGTCTCCTATGCCGAAAATCACTAAGACCAGAAAACGGAATACAAGTGCTAAGCCCACGAGTGAGTACAGGTCCACTGCGGCTTTACCCAATGTCAAAGCTAGGCCTATCCGAACAACTTCGCCGCTGCCTGCAACAACAAAGCATACGCGCTGTTTAGTACATTAAGATCACGCCTGGTACGATCAAAATACGTTGTCGAGCCAGCTGAACAAGATGGCGTGGTTAACAGGATTCCTTATGAATGCTTGCTGGATTGTTGTTGGTGTTCTACATCGGCGAGACTGAAAGACTTTTAAATGGCGCCTAAATTTAAATAACAATACTGATACATCCTTAGCCTCACATTCAAGTGAAAATTCCTTTGTCTTGAAACATGAATGTGAGGCTAAGGATGTACCAAGTATTGTTATTTAAATTAGGCGCCATTTATGCAAAGGGTCTATCAAAAAACCATGAGCGAGACATCTGACTTGCCCGTACCCAGACCTTCGCCGTTTCCGAACACGCGAACATCAACGGAAACAACCCGCTTTGGAAGAAAGTAAAGTTTATTGATCGTGATCTTCATCGGTTCACACGCAGGGTCAAAGAGGCTACGTACGATACGACTTTACCCTAGTACGACTTCACCCTGACAACATCAATAGGAATAGTGGACTAGATATTCCGAAGGCAAGGATGCCCATGAACAAGAAACAAAAACAGGAGAACCGTACTACAGTGGACGGCCAAGGGAATAACAGACCGAAACAGCGAGGATACCAATCACAGCTGCTGAAAACCAACCAGTTACAACGGAACATCCTGCTTAAAAGGTGACGCATAACCAGTTGAACTTATCACCTCATGAAAACTAGCAGTATGCAGTCGAAACGTCGCGATCTATATCACACGTGACCACATCATGAGACAAACGAGAATACTTGATTATTATTATTATTATTATTATTTAACAAATTAAGAAGCCTAAGCCGTGTATTACACTGTGAAAAAACACGATTGTCATTTGAGAACACGAGGGAATTGTTGAAAACACGAGCCGCAGGCGAGTGTTTTCTACATTTCTCGAGTGTTCTCAAATGACCAGAGTGTTTTATCACAGTGTAATATACGGCTTAGGCTTCTTCATTTGCTTTAAAATATAGATTTTACACGCACAAAACAATAAAACACGCTTTTTCTATGTTTTATACTCTGATAAAACATAGGTTTTTGACCAATCAGAGCTCGTGCAGGGTCCTAACTATATTTTAAAGTGGTATAATTGTACCAGCGACCCCATCTTCAGTAAGAATTTGTCCTTACATCGCTTTCGCACATTGTTTAAATTTCCCGCCTGTGTGGTGATCGAAATTTCGAAAAAAAAAACCCTTTGGTATTAATAAGCTGTTGCCAGATTCTTCTAAAATGGCCATGCAGAGCCAATTTTGAAGCGCATCGCAAAGCCAATTTGAAGCGCATTTCCTAATGCGGGGTCCTTAGCAGTGAATACTTTGAAGGATGAACGGTTTGTTCAATAGCGTGTGAAGAAATATATTATAGTTACACGCGCTTTTCACCATGTATTCGACAAGCCAATAAATCAGCACAATTCAAATTTTAAAACACCCTAAATTCTGAAGAGCATTTTCAATGACAGGTGTTTACCAGAAGCACCCAGTTTGTCGAGAAAAAAGATGGAACTATAATTACGTGACCCGTAAGCGACCTTTATCCATCGATTCCCCAGGCAGGTGGCCTCTCTATTGTAGTTGAGTGGAATGAGTCTGTGGGACATTCTCCTTCGTTCCGTTTTCATGGTCAACTGTTCACACTTGGGATGAAGTATCCAACAAGTGCTGCTCATTTCACTCTCTACGCTTTTTTTATGGTGTCATTTTCCAAAGCTGGTAAACAGGACAGGAATTCAACAGGTAGGAGGTGAATCTGCTGTCATGGGTGTGATTTTAAAACGAAACTTTCCGTTTGTGAATGTATGTCAATAACAACAGAAACCTATGTTGTTATTAGAGACTGTCTGCTTCTCTTCCCTATGAACAATTATTTCTCTTGAACTGTATCAACTCTATCGATCCTTTGCTTCTTGCTTGCTTGGTTGATCGGCTAAGATACTAACTTGAAGGCAAAACTAACCCAAAGTCACGTAAAAAAAATGAAAATTCAACAATGA
Organism: Platygyra sinensis; assembly: GCA_019787425.1. Lineage (NCBI taxonomy): Eukaryota > Metazoa > Cnidaria > Anthozoa > Scleractinia > Merulinidae > Platygyra > Platygyra sinensis. The sequence goes on along the minus strand of JAHPZR010011076.1, from coordinate 18,800 downwards.
ATATGTTATGATTATACACATATTTCAAAGCTAGTTTCTCAAATTTTGAAGAAACAAGGCACGCCTTTGTTTTTCGACAAGAAGGTTAATTTTTTTAATTATAAAAAAGTATCCCGTGGCTTCAATGTTGTAATGTAAATAAAAAAAAACGAGAATATCAAGACCAATAAGATAGTCTCGTTTGGGTAAGAAATTCACATTTGAAAATTCGATGCAAGGTAAATTAGCACGCCTATGGTGTATCGCCCATATTGACGACGATTTAATTCTTTTCTTGAATTTTTTTCCGTGCACTGGTGTACGTCTTCAAGTTTCCAAATGCTATGAGATGGCCTGGCTCTTGCTGTTATTTTAAGTGTACGATAGTTTTAGTACTATGAAGGAATATTAAACAGACATTGATATCCAAGGTACAGCATTGTGAGCTCTTCATGTATTCATCAACACTTTCAAAAACATGAGACCTTAAGACAGACAGAATAAAATGCAATGATGATCGAATCAAATAGATTAAAAACAGTATTGAGATTGAGAAAAAACTCGTTTCATATACATGCAAACAAACAAATAAAGATCGATAGAAACAAACACTAGATATAGTGAGTGAGGTCCTTTGGAACGTCCTTCGTCAGCGGGTCGAGTCGGCTTCTGAATAATCACGCGAATGAAATCTGGCACTGACATCTGCAGTGAAACGTAGAGATAACTCTTTCCAAATCATTCAATATGACAGATGCAATCATTTTAAAGTAGAGTACATCTTCACTATCTGTCAGAAAAGGACGATTGATTATCGGTTATGACATCAGACACAATTTAAAAGCGTCAACGTTGTGCCTTCAAGGCTCGCTGGGTCTCATTATTAGGACGGGTTTTGTTCTTTCTCCTTTTCCTTCCTTTTCTACCTCCTGTTGTTTATTCTAAGCTTTTTCCCACAAAATGCCAGGAAGGCACGTTGGTTATAAGACGGCTAGCCAGTTGGCTACAATCATCTCATATCCAACAAGCGAGTAGAGAATAATTATTGTTTTACTTAAAAAGCTCCTAAATAAATAGGAAACTAAACTAATGCAAAAATAGAAACGCCCCAAAAGTTCACGCGTACGCCGTTTACCATATTTATAGAGCACGGTAATAAAAAGATTTAGCGAAGACTAAAAGCGGAACTCCTGGGCCGTGTTGTTCAAAGCCCGATTTTTAGTGGAAGCGAGAAAGTTGATTTGAGTTTTACAAACTTTGCTGTAAGGCCTTCTGTGCATGATCTTGTTTGGCCTTCTCTTTTGAGTTTGACTAGCCTCAA
>JAHPZR010011076.1:0-7500 GCA_019787425.1 Platygyra sinensis | reverse complement strand
GGGAAAAAGAACTGTTGTTTTGTTGCACATAATTTAGCATATTTCACGGCAGATACTTTACCCTGTTTTTTCTCAAGTAGATGTATTTAAAATAAAGGTCTCCTTGAAAGACCACAAGGTCACTCAGTTAAAAAAAAGTCTGTTTAATTAATAATTTATTGAAGGTTTCTTAACTAAAACAGCAGACATAGCTTAATACCCCAATATAAATGTCTGCAGTTCTATTATATAACAAAGTAAGATTCCTAGATGTTTTACCTTTCTCCACATTTTAATGCCTTCAAAGGTAAGGACATAAAAGTGGTTCCAGTGAACCAACTTGCAATTAATATCATTCTTTTTATAGATCTCAGAAAACTAATACACTTCAGAGAGAAAACTACTTAGGGATTATTATTTTATCCAGCAACATGGGGCATCCAGAGATGTTAACAGTTCTGGAAGAGTAGACTTTTAGGTTTCAGCACATTATATTAGCCCGAGGAATGTGGATGCTCAAAAAAGCACTGGCTCCTCAGGGAGCAGCCAATGTTTGTAAACATTCAGATTTCAATTGCACTTCAAGTAAACTTAAAGCAGTTTACAATTTGAAAGCTATAACTTCAAAATACTGTACATTAAAAACTTGTCCAGTTTGACTGAACTGCACAGTCTCTTGTGTGCATATGGATAGGCTAGCAAAACAGTGGAGTGTAGTGTATTTACGGATTTAACCAACTACAACAGACTTTAGTACAACAACAACATTTCCCGAGTCGAACACGTGTAATCAATCTTTGCATCCAACGCGCATGCTTGCGATACATAAAACAGGGGGGTGGGGAGGGTACAGCTAACATCGACAAACACTACATTCCTCCCTTCTTTGAATTACTTGTCAGGTTAAAGGAAAAACAAAACAGAATAACCTGATCAATCCTATATGCATGCAAATGTCTCTGAATGTCTTATGAAAACTCCTAACAGCGCTTGAACACTTCAGACTGGCATAAACCGAAGTGCAACACAACAAACAGTTCAAGTTCAGTTCACATCTGGGTGTAAGAGTTCTACTCTGGGACCAGCTGAACACAGCCTATAACATAGTCCTGAAATCTAGACGGTAGTCGTTTGACTCTTGATGGACGTAAGGTGGACATAGAATCACTTTGCCAGGTAGTAGCGTCATCTGATGGTTTATACTCCAGCAGTTTTTCTCCACTTCTCATTCCAGGAGGAACTTTAACACACTCTGTCAACTCTTGGCTTGGTGAACCTGGTGTCACTCCTTGAGCCTCTGTGGTCTCTGATGACTTACTGGTGGCTTGGGGTACATTATCGCGCTCGAGATACTTTTTCACATGGGTCACATTTCGACGGTACTGTACACCATCGGCCTCAACAAGAACACTATTACCATTCTTCTGAACAACTGTAAATGGGGACTGTTTATATGTCGTTGACAGTTTGTTTTCTTTCTCCTGTCTCAACAACACCTTATCACCTTCTTGAATCTTGCTTTCTTGCGCATTTCTTTTGCAGTCTGCATACACCTTCCCTTTCTCTTTCCTTTCACTGTCACGGTCTTTGACTTCATCTTCAACAGTGAACTCTTGCAGTTGGGGTAGTTTGGTCCTGATGCGTCTTCCAAACAACAATTCTGCAGGGCTAACCCCAGTTGTAGAATGAGGGGTACTACGATACATCATTAAGAAGTCCTCCATCTCTGATCTCCAATCACGACCTTCTGCTTGGGCAATACGCAGGCGTTTCAGGATACTGCGGTTTTGTCTTTCAATCTCACCATTTGCCTGTGGCCATAAGGGTGTTGTTCGCCGGTGCTCAATTCCATTCTCTTCTAAGTACTTCTTGAAATAGTCGCTGACAAACTGCGGCCCATTGTCCGTCCTGAAGGACAAAGGAAGGCCATGAGTGACGAAAATCTTGGACAGCATTGATACAATCTTCTCAGATGTAGTAGACTTGGTGAATTCCATTTCAAAGAATCGACTGTAATAGTCCACCACGACAAAGACATAATCACCGGAAGGCAATGGACCCAATAAGTCAGCCGCTAGATGTTGCCATGGTGCAGAGGGCAACTCTGTACGTACCATCGGCTCTGGTTTAAGCGGTTGTGAAACTAACTGACAGCCATGACAGGTCTTACAAACTCCTTCCGCCTCTTTGTCAATGCCTGGCCACCACACTTTGGTGCGCAAGCGTTGCTTCATTGCTACAATTCCAGGATGACCTTCATGTGCTAACTTCAGTGCTTGACAGCGAAGTTGCTTTGGTAAGACAATTCGAGTTCCACGAAGAACGAGCTTTCCAATTGCACTTAATTCACCTCGCACTGGTAGGTACTCCTTGAATTCTATAGCATGCCATCTCCCATTCAAAAGACATTCTCGTACACTTTTCAGCTCCGGGTCATGTTCAGATGCCCTCTCAATTTCACGAGTTGTCAAGGCAACAGGCGTTGATTCTTGAGCTACCCACTTCACATATTCTTCTGTTTCGTTCTCATCTCTTGACTGTGGCACTGGACGCAAGAGACGTGACAATGAATCTGCAATGTTCTTGGGCCCTGGGATGTACTTCACTGTAAATCTATAGGGTTGCATCCTGAGGAGCCATCTCTCGATCCTTGCGCAGGTCTTCGATGTAGGTGAGAAAATACATTCCAGAGGTTTGTGGTCAGTCATTAATTCAAAGTCAGCACCGTACAAATACATGTGAAATCTTTCGCAGGACCACACTATCGCTAAAGCTTCTTTCTCGGTCTGAGAATACCGGCGTTCTGTATCTGACAGGCTTCGGCTTGCATAGCTAATAACGCGTAGCTCATCTCCTTGTTGTTGCACTAATACAGCTCCTAAGCCTACGGGACTTGCATCTGCGATCACCTTAGTTGGAGCATTCTTGTCAAAATATCCAAGTGTCTCTGCGCTAGACAGTCGTTTCTTTAACTCGTCAAATGATTGCTGTTCATTCGGACCCCACACAAAAGGTTCTCCATTCTTTGTAAGCTGGCGGAGAGGTGCGGATACTGTTGCCAGATCAGGAATGAAACGTGCGGTAAAATTGACCAGCCCAAGGAAGCTCCTCACTTCAGCAGCATTCGTCGGTTCACAGGCATCAGCAACAGCCTTCACTTTAACATCTGCCGGACCAATCCCACGTGCTGACAACACATGACCCATAAATACCAAATGTGACATCTTGAATTGACACTTGTCACGATTTAATGTCAACCCCTTGCTACTCAATACTCTGACCACATCCTCAAATCTCTTGTCATGTTCCTCTTCAGTGGGTGCATGTACTATCACATCATCAAGAATGTTGTGGACTCCATCGCACTCTTGCAGGACTTGGCCAAGTACCTTCTGGTACATCTCAGGTGCACAACTTATACCGAACATGAGTCGTTTGTACCGGTACAGTCCTTGGTGTGTACCAAATGTAGTAATATCTCTGGATTCAGGTGATAACTCTATTTGATGATAGGCAGAGTTAAGGTCCAGCTTGCTGAAGAACTTGCTCTGGTTCAAATCTTGTAAAACCTCATCAATGGTGGGTATTGGGTAACGTTCTCGTTTTACTGCCATGTTGGCCTGTCGCATATCTACACACAAACGGATGTCACCTGAGGGCTTCGGCACCACTACCACTGGTGATACCCATGAACTTGGTCCACTCACTTTCTCAATAATGTCAAGTTTGACAAGTTCGTCTAGTTTGTCACTCAACTTATCACGTAGGTGGTAAGGAACTCGCCTAATTGGTTGTGCTACGGCTTGCACCTCTGGATTAATTGGAATCTTAAGCTGAAAATCCCTTAGTTTGCCAATACCTTCACAGCATCCGGGAAATTTGTCTAAAACACTAGATGCCCCTTTAATCCCATCATTCGATGCCTCTAGCGAGTTAATTTGGACTGGAGTTCCCAGCTTTAGAACTCCTAAAGCAATAGCTGTTTCTCGCCCTAGAAGGGCCTGTCCCTTATTTTCAATAACAACAAATTCAACCCCACTTAACACTCTCTCTCCAACAGAAACTTCCGCAGTAAACGTGCCAGCAACTTGTAGTGGCTGGTTACTACCATATGAATACAGCTTCTTGGAAGCCTTACTCGACACACATTTAACCTTATGGGCTTTCAAATATTCCCACACATTACGACCAATAACATTGCAACTAGCACCAGAATCAATAATCATTGTTACAGGCAAACCTCCTATTTTCACAGGAATTTTGCCATCACTTGAAACATCTGAATCATCTGATATGCCAAATGCATACTCACAGCCATCACTCTGCTGATCTTCGTCTTCCACTTGCCTTATATGGTGTCCACCACTCCTTCTTCCATTGTCTGCTCTACGCATTCCTCCAGCTCCTCGGCCTCGGCCACAATTTGGCTTCCTCTTTGTTTTACATACAGCCTCAAAATGTCCTGTCCCATTACATTTTCTGCACTGTTTCCCTCTAGCTGGGCATCGGTGATCGTTAGCTTTGTGTCCCACATTTCCACAACAAAAACATTTAAAATTCTTTGTGCTCGAACCTCCTTTGTGATCCACCTTTCCACCCACACTATTAACCTCATTACTCGCATCACTTGCTCCTTCGATCGAGCGGGCCTGTTTCTCAGATTCTTCCATAGCACGAGCAATTTCTCTCAATCGTTGCAGAGTCAAGGCTTGACCCTTCTGAAGTAACTTTCGACGAAGTTCGTGTGACAAACACTTATTAATCACTTGATCACGAATTTGCTCCTCCACAACGTTTGCATCTCCAAATTCACATGTTCTGGCTTTCTGTCTCAATCTGGTCACGAACTGTTCGACGGTTTCGTTGGCCAGTTGACTAGTTTCACGAAAACAGAGCCTTTCGTATGGAACATTCGCTTGTGGTTTGAAATATTTATTCAAGGTCGCCGTCGCTTTCCGATAGTTATCCGATCCTCCTTCCTCTTCTAACGTAAAATAGATATCTTGAACATCTAATCCAGCGGTGTGCAGCAGTAGCGCCTTCTTCTGGTCGGCATTTTTGACTCCTTTGCCCGTTGCAAACAACTCAAAAGCTCGCAGCCATCTTTCCCAGCGTGCGGAGATACCAGCAGTTTCTGAGCAGTCAAATGGCTTCAAAACCTGTGTATCGCTTAAATATACGGTTGACATCTCAAACAGATCTACCAACGACCGTCCTCGTCGCCAAAATGTAGTGTATTTACGGATTTAACCAACTACAACAGACTTTAGTACAACAACAACATTTCCCGAGTCGAACACGTGTAATCAATCTTTGCATCCAACGCGCATGCTTGCGATACATAAAACAGGGGGGTGGGGAGGGTACAGCTAACATCGAAGGAAGGAAATACATGTAGGTTATTGTAACATACAAAATCATATTAGTCAATGAAATGATTTTAAATATAAATACATTTTTTTGTTTCAATGAAATCAGTGAGTTACTACACAGTTCTGTAATAGTGTTCTGCTGGAAAAGTTTAAAGTAAAAAGTAAACAGCCGAGGTAGCAACTTAAAAATTAATGTGGGTGATTCCACTAAAGAGGAGTACCATGTCCACCTACAGTCCACTTTATGCCTATATTCACACAAAAACCTGTACAAGCACACTCATTCATAATAATAATGATTTTTATACAGGAAAGCTCTCTCACCCGTAGGTGATCTACAGAGAGGTCCTGATCCAAAATAAAATTAAATAGATTAAGAATAAGTACACAAATTACAAATATTAAGAAAAAAGAGTACAAAAGTAAACTTTAAATTAAAAAAGATTTAATTCATTGCTTTTACTGTTGGCAAAATTTTATTTTCTCCATAAGTCTGCTCTTACATTAAGCCAATACATATCACTTCCTCTAAACCTGGATAAATCTCTTTATTAACTGTATTTCACTTGGAAACCACATTTATGACAGTTTTACCACAGTAATAAGGTGATACTTCAGTGTCCAAGAGGCGACTCCTTTTCTGACACCTATACTGGTGAGTATAACTTGAAGACGCCTTTGACCTATCCATCCTGAATGAAAATCCAAAGGTACCTCAACGTTCTCTGGCATTTTATTTAGAACAGCTCACCAAAGAAGACAATCTGGCTGCTGTTGTAATCATGAATGGCATGACCATCAGCCTGGTTGGACAAAACAACAACGTAATAGTCATGGACAGCCACTTACATGGTCAACTTGGTGCCATGGTTGGCATTATCAGTGTCGATACAGTAGAGGAACTAGTTATTTTTGTTAAACAGCAATTCTCTCCAATCCTCACTTTAATCTTTGCTACCTCACTTTTTTAAATTATTAAAGGGGTAGTATCATGGCTGACACTTCCAATAACCTAACTGTATCTGTTTTTGGTTAAAAAAAAAGAAAAACATTTTAGCTTCAAAACCTTAGATAAGATGTTCATACTCTCAACCCTTCACATGTAAATTACATGTGATGGGATGAGAGTATAAACATCTTATCTAAGGTATCTGAGGTTTTGAAGCCAAAAAGATATAGTTAGTTTTAAGTACACATAGTTTTGCAAAGTTTAGTGTGTCAAGGAGAAAACCAAATTGAAAAAAAGACAACTAAACATTTGAACAATTTCAGTTGCTTGGTGTATTCCTTTGGGAACTGCTATGGATCAGGATCAATATCTACAATCACTTGGATTGTAGTGTAACAAAATGGATCTGATGCAATCACTTCAGGAAAGGATGATGCCATATTACCTGAGGGATCTTGGATCAATGATCTGATCCAGATCATCCCAAAGGAGCACACCAAAAACTCAAAGGGTCTTAGTCAACCACACCTTTGTTTTTGTTTACAAGCAAGGTTTGGCTGTAATAGATAGAGGTGGTTAGTTTAAGTAACCAACCACCACAAGCTTAATTTCATTTTGGACCCGAATAAATAATTTATTGTGCATTGTAGTCGGCCAAACATTTTAACTTAATTATTGTCTGCGAAAACATGTAAACTTCAAGAAGTAAGCTTATATGAAGAAATCCTGAGAGTAAAACTCAATAATTTATCAATTTAGAACAAAGAAAATCACAACCGTGAAGGAGGATACCCGATCTTAATTAGAATAGATTTTGATGATTTTACTTCTCCGTTTACTCCTTAGTTTTTGTTTCGATTGAGAAGATATATCAAATATTCGAGACTGTTTCATTGGCTATCTAAACACCTCGAATTTCATTAAAAATACTCCGCTGCGCGTCGCATTTTCAACTCTCTTCTTGGTGTTTGGATATCATGATGAAACACTGTCTCTCATGTTTGATATATTACTTTAAAACCGAAAATTTGCATTTCCATGCAGGCGCTTGACTCTTGCATGTAGCTTGAGTTTTCAGTGAGCTTTTAAGCTCTACAAGTTGAAATCGTAAAATTAATAATGTCTCAAGGGATCACATGAATTATGAAATTTGTAGTTTCATAAGCTAAATAAAATCGTCAAACAACGAATAGACTTGAA
>JAHPZR010011074.1:22500-29734 GCA_019787425.1 Platygyra sinensis | reverse complement strand
TCAGTCATTCAAGTCTTCAGTCATTCAGTCATTCAGTTCATTCAGTTCATTCAGTCACAGTCATTCAGTCCATTCGTCATTCAGTCATTCAGACATTCAGTCATTCAGTCATTCCAGTCATTCAGTCATTCAGTCATCAGTCATTCAGTCATTCAGTCATTCAGTTCATTCAAGTCATTCAGTCATCAGTCATTCAAGTCATTCAGCATTCCAGTCTCATTCAGTCATTCAGTCATTCTAAATCCTTCTGTAAAATCGAGAGCGAATAATCCCATTGTTTTAGTATAAAATCTACTAATCGTTCACAACTTTAATCCAAACCTCTTCTCAAACACTTCGAAAACAGCAAGAATACGGCACGTCAATTGTGTTAACCAAGGCGCCACCTGTCACGCTTACATCACTCTCTCAATCACAGAAATAGATAGTGAGTAAGCGTAGCCACTCAGAGAACGGCATTCGGGATAGAACGCTGGAAATTATACTAATTTATAGCAACAGGAGTGCGAAGTTTGGAAATGTGAACGAGAAAGTTGTTGTGGGAACACGAGCCACAGGCGAGGTTCCACGCTTTTCGAGTTATCCCCAAATTTCACGATGTTTCATATAAACTCGATAGAAACACGGATACATGATATGTTTTCTATTTCTTTTAAAAAAACACCGCGACAAGAGAAAAAGGAAAACAACTGGTTAATTCTGGTATGAACATGTAAATTTCTTTGCTCACGCCGTTACTAAGTCAACAGCGCGGGCTAGTTTTTGTTTCGTCATCCGAATTTTACAAGCACAATTTTAAACCAATCGTGCGCGTGCTTTCTTAGGACTTTTTAACTGTTAATGTTGTTTGCCATGAACGGTCATAAATGACATCACCCCAGGATCTAATCCCCGCTTGAAACTTGAACTGGGGTTTATCGTGAGGGACGATTGGCAGCAAACCATAGTTTATTAACGTATACCGATTGAAGATACCGGCATGCAAAGAAAGGATTCTCCATTCGAAGACGTGTTCGACTAAGAATATATTACGAATGTATTCCAACTATTCTAGCTCCTGGGAGCCTGAATGGAAATCAGGTGTTCCGGAATGAGAAATAGCTTCCCCAAGCAAAACGCTTACTTGCAATTATCCAATTATTCTTTTAAACTGCAGAAATTCACGCGCGCTCATTGGCTAATTTTTATTGTCCATATGCGGGCATACACATGAATTTAAAATTCATGCGACGCGTCAGCAAGCGAGAGCCGGCAATTCGACAATTTGTTATCGTAAAAAACAAATTGATGTCAGTTTTTAATGCGTCTGTCCTGTTATTGATAATGAATTTCGTCATAACATTGTCAAAGTAGTCTGCGGATCCACTCGGCTATCGCCTCGTGGATCCACAGCTACTTTGACAATGTGATGACGAAATTCATGATCAATAACAGGACAGAGCATAAAAAAACTGACGTCAATTTGTTAAATATCATATTGATCCTCAAACGAACGCGCCCTCTAAATTATATCTTGTAAAGGTAGGACTGGGATCTTTTTAGTCAGATTTGTTAGGAATAAGGGGCACGTAACGAAAATGGGGATAATATCGTGGTGACGTGGAAAATTAACTGGCTGCTCATGGTTAATTATACTAGTTTCTGATGATTGAAAACGGTTCTTACGATCTGGCTGACCTGGTATGCTGAGGCGGAGGCGCTTATTATTTTCCTTGTTAATGATCCGGGCACAATGCGCATTTTTCTAGGGCTGCTGACGGGTCTGTTGAGTTGAGAGTAGAAGCTACGAGGCGCGTGGGCGCGAAAAGCAAAAAAATAAAGAGATAGACTAACGGGCGTGACAACTATACTTACCTATACACTGAATGAAGCAGCTATCATCAGCACGTACAGTTACTGTCCGCACTAATTGCGGAATGTGAAAGAAATAGCTTTCTCGGTGTTTTTAGTGTCGGTGATTCTTTTGTAGAACTAGGCGCTAGAAAGGTCATATACTATAGTAAAGAAACTTATTAACATCAGTTTCCGTTTGCGGCCATAACAGGGAAATATCAAGACCTTCGGAGGCCTTGATGTATTGGCCCAGAGCCTTGATTATATTGACCGAATTAGGTAGATGTAATTGACAACCTTCGCAGACATTTCAAACAGGCAAGGGGCGCTTTTGGTTTTGTCCGTAAACAATCAAATCCTAAAGTTTTAAGATCACTTGCATTATCTGGCGTATTAGGCAAAACCATCACTTGCAGGCTGGTGAATTGGCGCCGTGGTTAAATAAAGCTTCATTCATATCTATTCATCGTACAATTCGATTCAGGCCTCATGTGCACTATCATTCACTCATATCAGTCATCAGTCAGTCAGTGTTCAGTTCGTTCAGTCGTTCAGTCGTTCAGTCGTTGCTAGTCAGTAGTCAAGTCAGTCTATCAGTCAGTCAGTCAGTCAGCTCATTCAGGTGCGTTCAGTAGTCGTCATCAGTCATCTCAGCATGGAGGTCGTTCAGGGTTCAGTTCAGACAATCAGGTCGTTCTAGGCCCATCAGTCATTCAGTGCATTCAGTCATTCAGCATTGCAAGTCATCTCAGGTCATGCAGTCATTCAAGTCGATATCAGTCATTCAGTCATTCAGTCATTTCAGTAATTCAGTCATTACAGTCATTCAGGTCATTCGTCATTCAGTCATTCAGTCATAGTCATTCGTCATTCGTCATTCAGGTCATTCAGTTCATTGCAGTCATTCAGTCATTCAGTCATTCAGTTCAGTTCAGTCATTCAGTCATCAGTCATTCAGTCATTCAGTCATTCAGTCATTCAGTCATTCAGTCATTACAGTCCATCAGTCATTCAGTTCATTCAGTTCATTCAGTCATTCAGTCATTCAGTCATTCAGTCATTCAGTCTCCTCAGTCATTCAGTCATTCAGTCATGCAGTCATTCAGTCATTCAGTCACTTCAGTCAATCTCAAGGTCATTCAGTCATCTTCCAGTCATCATTCAGTCATTCAGTCATTCAGTCATTCAGTTCATTCAGTCCCATTCAGTCATTCAGTCATTTCTAGTCATTCAGTCATTCAGGTCATTCAGTCATTCAGTCATTCAGTCATTCAGTCATTCAGTATTCAGTCATTCAGTCATTCAGTCATTCAGTCATTCAGTCATTCATTCCCGGAACACCTGGATTTCCAATTAAGGCTCCCAGGAGCAAGAATAGTTGAATACATTCGTAAATATCTAGCTCGAACACGTTGCTTCGATGGAGATCCATTTCTTTGCATGCCGTATCTTCAAGGGTAATAATAATAAACTAGTGCTGACCACGTAATCACGATAAACCAAGTTCAAGTTTCAAGCGTGGACTTGTAGATTCCCTGGGTGATGTCATTTACTGACGGTCATGGCAACAATCATTAAACAGTTAAACAGTCCTAAGAAAGCACGCGCATGATTGGTAAAAATCTTTTGTTTTTGGGGCTTGTAAAATTCGATGAAGGACACAAAACAGCCGCCCCCCCCCCGCCTGGACCTAGTAACGGCGAGCGTGAGCAAAGAGGAATTTACCGATTTTGATACTCAAAGTTAACCAGAAACTGTTTTCCTTTTTCTCGTCGCGGTGTTTCTAAACGAAATAGAAAACCATATCGTGTACTTCGTGTTGCTATCGAGTTATAGAAACACATCGTGAAAGTTGGGGAGAAAACTCGAAAAAAGCTGTCGGAAACCCCAGCGGCCATGCGGCTCGTGTTCCCACAGCATTTCTCGTTCCACCCAAACTTCCACTCCTGCTTATATTAAATTAGTATAAATCTACTAGCGTTCTATCTCGGAGATGCACGTTCTCTGATTGCTAACGCTCCTGTCACTAGCTATTCTGTGATAGATAGTGAGTAGCGGACTAGTGTGCGCTTATTAACAAAATGACGGCCGTTTCTTGGCGTTTTCCCGAAGTGTTGAGAAGAGGATTTAGATTAAAGTTGTGAACGATTAGGAGATTATATACTAAACACAATTGGATTAGTCGCTCTTCGATTTTAGAGAAGGATTTAGAATGACTGACAGACTGAAGTGACTTGAATGACTGAATGACTGAATGACTGAATGAACGCTGAAGACCTGAATGACTGAATGACTGAATGATGAATGACTGAATGACTGAATGACTGAATGACTGAATGACTGAATGACTGAATGATGACTGACTGAATGACATGAATGATGAATGGACCTGAATGACTGAATGACTGATGACTGAATGACTGAATGGACTGAATGACTGACTGAATGAGTGACCCTGAATGACTGAATGACCTGAATGACTGTAATGCCTGAATAACTGAAGGACTGAATGACTGAATGAGCTGAATGATCTACGGAAATGACTGAATGAACTGAGAAGACTGAATGACTGAATGACTGAATGGGCCTGAATGAAACTGAAGACTGAATGGACTGAATGACTGATATGACCCTGAATGCTGAATGACTGAAATGCGCTGAAGACTGAATGAAACCTGAATGACGAATGATGAATGATGAATGCTGCAATGGACTGAATGCCTCCTTGACATGACTGAATGGACTGAATGGACCTGAATGACCGAATGACGAAGACCGAATGACCGAAGAACAGACAATGACGAATGAGCGAATGACTGAATGACTGAAATGGACTGAATGAACTGCAGGACTGAATGACTGAATCGACACTGAATGATGAATGCACCTGAAATGACTGAATGACTGGAATGACTGAATGACTGAATGACCTGAATGACTGAATGACTGTAATGATCTGCATGAACTGAATGACCGAAGGCCTGAATGACATGAATGGACTTGAAGGACGACTGAGACTGTGAATGACTGAATGACTGGAGTGACTGATAGGACCTGAATGACGCAATGACTGAATGAGACTGAATGAACTGACTGAACAGAACTGACCTGAACGAAGGAAGGACGGACGGAAGGAAGGACGGACGGACGGACGGAATGAAGAAATGAATGAATGAATGAATGAAATGAATGAATGAATGAATGAATAAAATGAATGAAGCTTTATTTAACAACGGGGCAATTACCAGCTGCAAGTTGGTCTTGCCTTCGCGTAATGCAGTGATCTAACGTGGATTATGTTTTCACACAAACCAAAAGCGCCAGTTTTGAAATGAAAGGTGGGGGAGGTTTTAATTTATACCTCGTCCGGTCAGATATATCAAGGTCGGTCCATACATCAAGGCTGAGGTCTGATATCCCTGTTATGGCCGAACGGGACGATGTTGAATAAGTTATTTACATATATATATATGACCTTTTCATAGCCGCTTAGGCTAAAAAAGAATACCGACAATAAAAACAAACCGGAAGTAATTTTTTTTCACTGTCCGCTTGTGCGGATGTAACTGGTAGTGCTGAGATAGCTCTTCATTCAGTTATGGAATAATATGAGTTGTACCCGTGTCATACTTTTATTTTTTGTTTTCGCCCACGAGCGCTCGTAGCTTCTACTCGCAAACTACAACAGAAACCGTCGAGCCTAGAAAAGTGCCATTGGGCCCGATCATTACAAGACAAATAATGCCCGCTCAGCAAACCAATCAGCCAGAATCGTAAGGGAAAACGTTTCAATCATCAGAAACATTATAATTAAACAAATTGAGCAGCCAGTTAATTTTTCCACGCACCCGATATTATCAGTTTCGTTACGTGCCCCGTATTTCCTAACAAATCTGACCTAAAAAGATCACAGTCCTCCTTTAAAGATATAATTTAGGGCGCGTTCGTTTGGGATCAATATGGAATAATTAACAAATTGACGTCAGTTTTTTATGCGTCTGTCCTGTTATTGATCATGAATTTCGTCATCACATTGTCAAGTTGCTGTGGATCCACGAGGCGATAGCCGAGTGGATCCGCAGACTACTTTGACAATGTTATGACGAAATTCATTATCAATAACAGGACAGACGCATTAAAAACTGACATCAATTTGTTTTTTACGATAACAAACTGTCGAATTGCGGCTCTCGCTTGCTGACGCGTCGCATGAATTTTAAATTCATGTGTATGCCCGCATATGGACAATAAAAATTAGCCAATGAGCGCGCGTGAATTTCTGCAGTTATAAAAGAATAATTGGATAATGCAAGTAAGCGTTTGCTTGGGAGCTATTCTCATTCCGGAACACCTGGATTTCCATTCAGGCTCCCAGGAGCAGAATAGTTGGAATACATTCCGTAATAATATTCTTAAGATCGAACACGTGCTTCGATGGAGAATCCATTTCTTTGCATGCCGTATCTTCAACGGGTAATAAGTTAATAAACTATGGTTGCTGACCAACGTCCCTCACGATAAACCCCAAGTTCAAGTTTCAAGCGTGGATGTAGATTCCCTGGGGTGATGTCATTTATGACGTGTCATGGCAACAATCATTAACAGTTAAAACAGTCCTAAGAAAGCACGCGCACTGATTGGTTAAAAATTGTGCTTGTAAAATTCGATGAAGACACAAACTAGCCCGCGCTGTTGACTTAGTAACGGCGTGAGCAAAGAGAATTTACATTTTCATACTCAAAGTTAACCAGTTGTTTTCCTTTTTCTCTTCGCGGTGTTTTTTAAAAGAAATAGAAAACATATCATGTACTCCGTGTTTCTATCGAGTTATAGAAACATTCGTGAAAGTTGGGGAGAACTCGAAAAAGCTGTGGAAACACTCGCCTGTGGCTCGTGTTCCCACAACATTTCTCGTTCACCCAAACTTCCACTCCTGTTTCTATTAAATTAGTATAAATTTACCAGCGTTCTATCTCGAATGCCGTTCTCTGATTGGCTACGCTACTCACTATCTATTCTGTGATAGATAGTGAGTAGCGTGACAGTGTGCGCTTGATTAAAAAAATGACGGCCGTTTCTTGGTGTTTTCGAAGTGTTGAGAAGAGGATTTAGATTAAGTTTTGAACGATTAGTAGATTTATACTAAAACAATTGGATTATTCGCTCTCGATTTACAGAAGGATTTAGAATGACTGAATGACTGAATGACTGAATGACTGAATGACTGAATGACTGAATGACTGAATGACTGAATGACTGAATGACTGAATGACTGAATGACTGAATGACTGAATGACTGAATGACTGAATGACTGAATGACTGAATGACTGAATGACTGAATGACTGAATGACTGAATGACTGAATGAGCTGAATGACTGAATGACTGAATGGACTGAATG
>JAHPZR010011074.1:0-17500 GCA_019787425.1 Platygyra sinensis | reverse complement strand
CTTCGCATCGATCGCTTAATCTATATCCTTTGTGGCTATGATAGTCGTTTACGGAAAATATAGCTCACTGATTAATTTCCTGAAAATAAAGCCACATACGGATATTATTCGTACAATGTCATGATTATTATTCGTAAGAGACGTGGTTTCCAGTTTAATAAACTGAAAACACCGCGTTATACGATTAATAATCTGAAAAGACACGAATAGTACGTATAATAAACGTATCATAGCACATCATACGAATGTTAATCTGGATTCCGGATTTATTTTGATAATATTCTGGAATTATTCTGAAAGCTGTTTGGGTAATTTTTTTTAAGAATCGTAGTGTTTGCAGTGCACTCTTTTTTTTTTTCTATAAGAATATATTTTATAAGAATATCGAGGCTGAAATGTGCGAAATTTTAAGAATATTTTAAGAATAAAGCCGAGGCTGAGATTTTGGATAGGATAGATATAATTTTGTGCGTTGAAACATCTGTAAATAGAAAACAATTTTATGTTTTTAACTTAACCATGTAAAATTATTCCCAAGTTCTCTGAACGGCGAAACTAGCAAACAAAACTTAAAAACCTGCACTAGCTATAGTAAAATGTTCAACGCTAATGACAGTTCGATGAACGGTACATGTACTACATATGTATTCAGCACGAAAGACATAAACTAAACCGCAAAAAAAGCATTAAAATGTCAAATGTCATAAGCTATAATTTAAGAATAATAAGAATAATGCAAGAATATTTTCAGCCCAAAATGGGCAGAAAAATAAGAATATTCAGCCTGGGCCGGAAAAAACAACATTCTTATATAAAAAAAAGAATGTAAGCTAGAATTTCTGACACACTAATTCTTGGTTTTCACGTGACGTCAGAAAAAAAAAATTAAAATTTTTAGTTTTTACTTTTATCAGGTAAAAGTCATTTTTAAACATATATCTGTTGGCCTGTCTTCAGCTCGGTAGACCACCTTGTTTTGAAAATAGAACACGCTTTTTTCGCAATGCGTGACATCGGCATTGTTTCTTGGTAACATGTTACATGCACGAAAATATCGATTCGCCTTATGTTTTCAAGTTCTGAGTAACCAATATGTTGAGAGAAGTGCCTAGGCGAATGTTTTCAAGTTTAACAGAGAGAATAAACGTTTTGAGAGAGCCAAAGTAAACTCCAGATGTTTCCACTGGTTTCCGGCCGCCATGTTGGAGTCCCTCACACGGGCTCCAACATGGCGTCTCCAGTGATACCTTTTGCCCAATAACTCGAGTTCGGAATATCGCACATCCCCGAAACTTTGGCATGTTGTTTATTTATTACTCTTGTACGATATGTCAATTTCTTGACTCAATTTATTGAATGGTAAGCGATTTTATTTTTCACTTGCGTGATAATCAAGCTTACTTGCGTGACGTGAAAACCGTTCATTGGGACAAGTTTCTTATTAACCGCGCGGCCTGGGGCCGAGGCGCGGTTCTAGTTTTACACGGGGTTTATTACTTTTTTTTTAGTTTTTAACCGCGCAGCCGTAGGCGTGCGCGGTTTATGGTTTACCTGCGGTTTATTTTTTTTTTAGTTTTGTCGGTGACCAGACGCAGACCTCTGCTCGGCCAAGTCTTGGTCGGGACTTTAAATAGCGCAACCTGTAATGTTTATTCTCCAAAAACTTTTGAAACATCAGTACAGGAAAATGTTACATATATTGTGTTCTTTGCTGTGTTTGAAATATATTTTCTTTTGGTTTTATCGAAGCGTTCGATTCGAAGCAAAAGAACGTGTACGTGAAATGTATTGTTTAATTTGCCTAACATATAGTTAACACAATGCTAATCAGCCGTTGCGTGCAAACGTCAAACATGTCTCGGTTATATGCAATTTTTGGAATTTGTCACGAAATAACATCTGGTTCTTCTCTCGGCGGATTCTCAGTTGTTAAACATCTTTATTCATTGGAAATAGCTTTACATTGCTAAAAAGAGCTAACAAGAAATATTCTGGATTTTTGAAGCCGTTTTAAAACTAAAAACCTCCGAAAACTGCACATTTTACGATCGCGTGAACGATCTGTAATTTGCATAAAAAACAGACATAGAATTCTCAAGAGGGCGGGACGACCTACGCAAGGCACGTTTAAATTTTACCGCGTCACAGATTGACCAATCAGACGCGCTTTCTTTGCTCCAACCAACAACGAATAACGAGAGAGCTTGGTCCAGGGTTCCCCAGGGCTCTTCTCGCCGTATGTCATGCGCAAAAGAGAAGAGCTCTGGGGTCGAGAATGTTCTTAAGAGAATAGTACCACTAGGATAACAAGAGAATAATGGAACCATATGCAGTTTTGTGATGTTATCCACGATGTAATCTAAGTGTAGTACGTTTTACATAGCAATCAAAGGTACCTACCCCACCTCCTCAAAACAAGGCGAATTAATTAATTGGAATTAATTAATCAAATAAACATTAAAGTTTACACTTTATTGTCATAGTGCTTTAGCGCCGTCAATCCCCAAACCATCCCAATAGTGCACTCTCCACTATAAAAGGTATTACGTAAGCCACATAATGCGCTGACGTTGCAGGTTTCACTTTCGCTACGTGAAAAATAGTATCCTACTTACTTTGCAAGTTATTCCGCCACAAGTATCGGTCATTAATTTATTTGCACATTTGCGAATATTTCTTGTGTGATTAGGCAATTCAAGTGAATTCTTGGGCTTTTTAATTTGCTGAGGTAAACAAGAACTTGCCAGAACTTGCAGGGGGAAAACCCTAAGAGTTCTAAAATAAGCCGTAATAAGACATCCTCATGCACTTGGTTGTTTTAGCTTTCGTCGGAGTTCGGAGTTATAAGCACACCATCTATTGTGCGACGAAGTTAGTCTTCCCTTACGTCTTTTCCTTTGTATTTTGCTTTGCTCGGAGTCGGACAGTGTGAGTAATTGTAATTTTTAAAGCGCGGTTACAGCCGCGAAACGGTTCTTGTTTTTTTAGTTTTGTCGGTGACCAGACCAAGACCTCCGCTCGGCCAAGTCTTGGTCGGGACTTTGAATCACGCAACCTGTAATGTTTATTCTCCTAAAACTTTTGAAACATCAGTACACGAAAATCCTACACATATTGTGTTCTTTATTATGCGTGAAATATATTTTCTTTTGGTTTTATCGAAGCGTTCGATTCGAAGCAAAAGAACGTGTCAGAACGTGCAAGGATTACGTCATTGGTAGGGAAATAACCACCGTACTAAAAATACCCGTGGACAGCGTAACTCTTGAATTATGTGACTAGCGTGACAACTTCGCTAGCTTCTTACTCGTAAAGAAAACCGACTTAATTTAATCGTGACTATAAAGAGACAAAGCTGTTGATTATAGCCTAGGTGTCGAATTGTTCGTACCGTTCATACGCAGACATATCTTAGAAAAAGTTCCTGATTGAGACCATTACGTCATCGAAGATTTCGCAACATTTACGCCTAATGGTGCAATCGGCTACAGGGAGTAAACAGTTCGTGACGGTTTAGTCGTTGGCAGTTGTTGTGCTACAGATTGATCTGTTGATTGCGTGTGTATAGTCATCAGTGAATCAACAAGGACTGCTTGTAGACACTGAAAGAACGTAAAGGTAGATGTTCGGGTGATTATTTTGTCTTTACTGTGTGTGAAATACGTTTTTCTGGCTTTATCGAAGCGTTGGATTTGAAGGGAATATTACCTACGCTAACTAGTGAGAAAATCTCAGATAGTGCAGAGTATTATGCAGGATTGTCAGTACTTTTTGAGTCATCCGCTGCCTGTGTGTAACCTGTTAGTTCAAAGCTCAAAAATAACTTACAATTACTCTTTGTGAAGACGATTTTAAATTTTACTCTGGTGTTTTACGTTGAATTTCGTTCATTTTAAATTCATTAATACTACGTTAAACTAGCAAACGTGATAATTTTATTTTTCAACGTCAGCATTTGTAACTTGATACTTTTGTTTTCCTCGCAAAGTTTGTAACATGATACCCTTGTTTTCTAAAAAAAATACAAATGAAGATATTCTCGCTCATTTCCTGCTAGAGAAAGATGAAATAATAATACTGAGTTATGAAAAAAAAAATGGAAGAGGAATGATTTTGTTTCATTCAAGAGGCAAATTTTCATATTATCGATAAACAAGTACTAATTCAATTATCAAATGGTCACCTCGTGTCTCGGAATAGCACGTTCTTATTATGTTACCAC
Organism: Platygyra sinensis; assembly: GCA_019787425.1. Lineage (NCBI taxonomy): Eukaryota > Metazoa > Cnidaria > Anthozoa > Scleractinia > Merulinidae > Platygyra > Platygyra sinensis. The sequence continues at coordinate 13,278 of JAHPZR010011074.1, read as the reverse complement.
CGTAGGTTTTAACAATAAACCAGTTCAAAATACACAATGTTATCGATGTCGATTAATACAACCGAGAAGCGTTTTAAGTTGACCGATATTATATCCTACATCGGTGAATGAGTCCGCTCAAAGACTGACAAAGGGCGCGTTCGTTTGGGATCAATCCGGAATAAGAATATTTGGAATAATGTGAGTAAGCGTTTGTTTGGGAGCTATTCTCATTCCGGAATACCTGGATTTCCATTCCGGCTATTATGCTCCTAGGAGCAGAATAGCCGGAATATATTTAACAATTATTCCATGAGCGCGCGTTGGATATGAGATGATAGATAGCCAACGAGGCGCGTAGCGCCGAGTTGGCTATAATCATCTCATATCCAACAAGCGCGAGTGGAATAATTGTTTTATTAAAAACGCCCCCAAAATATAGAAAACTAGACTACAACTAAAATAAAAAGGCCCAAAAAATCACGCGTACGCTCGCCATTTTTGTAGGTCATGGTATAATGGCTCATATACCATGATGGCTAAGCCAATGAAAACTCTCGAATTGCATTATCCAATGATACAGTTTTTAATAATCCGGAATATATTCTTATTCCGGAATATACCAAACGAACGCGCCCTAAATTTATTTGCGGTTTCCGTAAGTGCTATACTGTCTACAGCAATATTTGAGGAGTTTCTTTTGTCATGACATTAGTAATTTTAATGCCGCTAGCTCAGAAACGTTTCGTGTGAATAAATTTGTGAACTTCTTGTTCTCTTTCATAGGGGATAAAATAACAAGCGGATGAGGAGATCTATTCGTTTCCCTCTTTAGAGCTTAGCAAACACGAAATAGTTTGAAAACAGCACACGACGTTTTTGAACCGAGATAGGGATGATTCCAAAAGATACGCTGTCAGAGAAGCGTTCTTTGCACTAAAAGGTAGAACTGATATTACTTGAAGTTATAACAGCTATCGCCCGTTAAGACGAGAGTGTGGTATTGCACACATGAATCTGAGCTCGAGAACAGATTGTATCATGCTGACAATGGTAGAGCGCATGCGTCTTACATGTTGTGTTCTTACATAAGGAAAAGCACTTAACGTTCGTGTATAATTGTGTACATGGAATGTATTGTTTAATTTGCTTAACATATAGTTAACACAATGCTAATCAATCTGCGCATGCGCTTCGAGTAAATTGCTTTTGTTCTTAAGAGAATAGTACCACTAGGATAACAAGAGAATATTGGATCCATATGCAGTTTTGTGATGTTATCCACGATGTAATCTAAGTGTAGTACGTTTTACATAGCAATCAAAGGTACCTACCCCACCTCCTCAAAACAAGGCGAATTAATTAATTGGAATTAATTAATTAAACAAACATTAAAGTTTACACCTTATTGCCATGGTGCTTTAGTGCAGTCAATACCAGAACCATCCCAATAGTGCACTCTGCACTAAAAAAGGTATTACGTCAGCCACATAATGCGCTGACGTTGCAGGTTTCACTTTCGCTACGTGACAAATAATAACCTGCTGACTTTGCAAGTTTATTCTGTCACAAGTATTGGTCATTGATTTATTTGCACATTTGCGAATGTTTCTTGTGGGATTAGGCAATTCAAGTGAATCCTTGGGCTTTTTGCTGAGGTAAACAAGAACTTGCCAGAACTTGCAGGGGGAAAACCCTAACAGTTCTAAAATTAGTCGTAATAAGACATTCTAATGCACTTGGTGGTTTTAGCTTTCATCGGAGTTCGGAGTTATAAGCACACCATCTATTGTGCGACGAAGTTAGTCTTCCCTTACGTCTTTTCCTTTGTATTTTGCATTGCTCGGAGTCGGACGGTGTGAGTAACCGTGATTTTTAAAGCGCGATTACAACGGCGCCGCGGTTCTTGTTTTTTTAGTTTTGTCGGTGACCAGACCAAGACCTCCGCTCGGCCAAGTCTTGGTCGGGACTTTGAATCACGTTATGTTTACTCGCCAAAAGCTTTTGAAACATTAATACACGAAAATGTTACACATATTTTTTTCTTTATTGTGTCTGAAATGTATTTTCTTTTGGTTTTCTTGAAGCGTGTAATTCGAAGCACAAAACGTGTCAGAACGTGCACGGATTACGTCATTGGTAGGGAAATAACCACCGTACTAAAAATAGCCGTGGACAGCGTAACTCTCGCGTGACTATTTTGCTAGCTCCTTACTCGTAAAAAAACCGATTAAATTTAATGGTGACTTTCAAGAGAGAAAGCTGTTGTTTATAGCCTTGGTATCGAGTTGTTCGTATCGTTCATGCCCAGAAATATCCTAGAAAAAATTCCAGATTAAGACCATTACGTCATCGAAGATTTCACACGATGGTGCAATCGATTTCAAGGGATATCTGAGTGATTATGCAATAAGAGGCTTAGACAGTTCGTGTGTTGTTGTTGTTGTTGTCAGTTAGTGTGCTACAGATTGATCAGTTGATTGCGTGTCTATAGTCGTCAGTAAATCAACAAGGACTGTTTGCAGACAAGAAAAGTGAAGGTAGATGTTCGAGAGATTATTTTGGCTTTACTGTGTGTGAAATACATTTTTCTGACTTTATGGAAGCGTTGGATTCGAAGGGAATATTACGTACGCTAAACTAGTGTGACAATCTCAGAGTATTTTGCTGGACTGTAAGTACATTTTGAGTCATCAGCTGCCTGTATGTAACTTGTTAGTTCAAGGCCCAAAAATAACTTACAATCACTGTTTGTCAAGAAGGTTTTAAATTTTAATGTGGTGTTTTACGTTGAATTTCGTTTATTTTTAATTCATTGATACATTGAACTAGCAAACGTGATAATTTTAAAAGAACGTGTCAGAACATGCAAGGATTACGTCATTAGTAGGGAAATAACCACCGTATTAAAAATAGCCGTGGATAGCGTAACTCTTGAATTATGTTGCTCGCGAGACTATTTTGTTAGCTTCTTACTCGTAAAGAAAACCGATTAAATTTAATCGTGATTTTGAAGAGACAAAGCTATTGTTTATAGCCTTGGTGTCGCATTGCTCGTACCGTTCATGCCCCGACATATCTTGGAAAAAGTTCCAGATTAAGACCATTACGTCATCGAAGATTTCGCAACATTTACTGCTTATGGTGCAATCGGCTACAGGGGGTAAACAGTTCGTGTGTAGTCGTTGTCAGTTGTTGTGCTACAGATTGATCAGTTGATTGCGTGTCTAAAGTCATAAGTGAATCAACAAGGACTGCTTGCAGACAAGAAACGTGAAGGTAGGTGTTCGGGTGATTATTTTTTCTTTACTGTGTGTGAAATACATTTTTCTGGCTTTATCGAAGCGTTAGATTTGAAGGGAATATTACGTACGCTAACTAGTGAGACAATCTCAGATAGTGCAGAGTATTATGCAGGATTGTCAGTACTTTTGAGTCATCCGCTGCCTGTATGGAACCTGTTAGTTCAAAGCTCAAAAATAACTTACAATTACTCTTTGTGAAGACGATTTTAAATTTTACTCTGGTGTTTTACGTTGAGTTTCGTTCATTTTAAATTCATTAATGCGTTAAACTAGCAAACATGATAATTTAATTTTTTCAACGTCAACATTTGTAACTTGATACTTTTGTCTTTGCTCAAAAAGTTTGTAACATGATACCCTTGTTTTCTAAAAAAAAACATACAAATGAAGATATTCTCGCTCATTTCATGCTAGAGAAAGATGAAATAATGTTATTGATTTATGAAGAAAAAAATGAAAGAGGAATGATTTGTTTCATTCCAGAGGCAAATTCTCATATCATCGATAAACAATTACTAATTCAATTATCAAATGACTGTCTCAAATGGTCACCTCGTGTCTCGGAATAGCACGTTCTTATTATGTTACACCGTTGGTTTTAACAATAAACCAGTTCAAAATACACAATGTTATCGTTGTCGATTAATACAACCGAGAAGCGTTTTAAGTTGACCGATATTTTATCCTACATCGGTGAATGAGTCCGCTCAAAGACTGACTAAATTTATTTGCGGTTTCCGTAAGTGCCACAATGTCCACAGCAATTTTTGAGGAGTTTCTTTTGTCATGACATTAGTAATTTTAATGCCGCTAACTCGGAAATGTTTCGGGTGAATAGATTTGTGAACTTCTTGTTCTCTTTCATATGGGATAAAATAAACAAGCGGATGAGGAGATCTATTCGTTTCCCTCTTTAGAGCTTAGCAAACACGAAATAGTTTGAAAACAGCACACGACGTTTTGAACTAAGATAGGGATGACTCCAAAAGATTTGGAATTAATTAATTAATTAATTAATTAATTAATTAAACAAACATTAAAGTTTACACCTTATTGCCATACTGCCATAGAGATTTAGCTCTGTCAATCCCTAAGCCATCCCAATAGTGTACTCTGCACTAAAAAAGGGTATTACGTCAGCCACATAATGCGCTGACGTTGCAGGTTTCACTTTCGCTACCTAACAAATAATATCTTATTCCGCCACAAGTATCGGTCATTAATTTATTTGCACATTTGCGAATATTTCTTATGAGATTAGTCAATTCAAGTGAATTCTTAGGCTTTTTCATTGAAGTGAGTGAAGAGATTGAAGGATAATTAAGTATTTGCTGAGGTAAAAAATAACTTGCCAGAACTTGGAGGGGGAAAACCATAAGAGTTCTAAACTTAGCCGTAATAAGACATCCTAATGTACTTGGTGGTTGCAGCTTTCAGCGGAGTTCGGAGTTGCAAGCACACCATCTATTGTGCGACGAAGTTAGTCTTCCCTTACGTCTTTTCCTTTGTATTTTGCTACAACAACAACAACAACAACAACAACTTTATTGACCATTACACTTGACGGAAATTAAATTAACATGAAATAGAAATTAAAACTGAAAGGGTGTTGCATTGCTCGGAGTCGGACAAGGTAGCGCGGTCAATCCCCAAACCATCCCAATAGTGCACTTTGCACTAAAAAAGGTATTACGTCAGCCACATAATGCGCTGACGTTGAAGGTTTCACTTTCGCTTCGTGACAAATAATATCCTGCTTACTTTGCAAGTTATTCCACCAAAAGTATCGGTCATTAATTTATTTGCACATTTGCGAATATTTCTTGTGTGATTAGCCAGTTTAAGTGAATTCTTGGGCTTTTTACTGAGGTAAACAAGAACTTGCCAGAACTAGCAGGGGGAAAACCCTAACAGTTCTAAAATTAGCCGTCATAAGACATCCTAATGCACTTGGTGGTTTTAGCTTTCATCGGAATTCAGAGTTATAAGCACACCATCTATTGTACGACGAAGTTAGTCTTTCTTTACGTCTTTTCCTTTGTATTTTGCATTGCTCGAAGTCGGACAGTGTGAGTAACCGTGATTTTTAAAGCGCGGTGACAACCGCGCCGCGGTTCTTGTTTCGCATTGCGCGGTACTGTTGTTTGTTCAAGCACGGCTGAGTCGAGTTGCTTTTCGTCTAAGAGTCAAGGCCGGAGAAAATATCGTTCGTCAACAGTCTCAGTTGTTTATTCATTTTATTCAGGTTAAAGGAAAAACAAAACAGAATAACCTGATCAATCCTATATGCATGCAAATGTCTCTGAATGTCTTATGAAAACTCCTAACAGCGCTTGAACACTTCAGACTGGTATAAACCGAAGTACAACACAACAAACAGTTCAAGTTCAGTTCACACCTCGGTGTAAGAGTTCTACTCTGGGACCAGCTGAACACAGCCTATAACATAGTCCTGAAATCTAGACGGTACTCGTTTGACTCTTGATGGACGTAAGGTGGACGTAGAATCACTTTGCCCGGTAGTAGCGTCATCTGATGGTTTATACTCCAGCAGTTTTCCTCCACTTCTCATTCCAGGAGGAACTTTAACACACTCTCTCAACTCTTGGCTTGGTGAACCTGGTGTCACTCCTTGAGCCTCTGTGGTGTCTGATGATTTACTGGTGGCTTGGGGTACATTATCGCGCTCGAGATACTTTTTCACTTTTTCGCATGGGTCACATTTCGACGGTACTGTACACCATCGGCGTCAACAAGAACACTATTACCATTCTTCTGAACAACTGTAAATGGGGACTGTTTATATGTCGTTGACAGTTTGTTTTCTTTCTCCTGTCTCAACGACACCTTATCACCTTCTTGAATCTTGCTTTCTTGCGCATTTCTTTTGCAGTCTGCATACACCTTCCCTTTCTCTTTCCTTTCACTGTCACGGTCTGTGACTTCATCTTCAACAGTGAACTCTTGCAGTTGGGGTAGTTTGGTCCTGGTGCGTCTTCCAAACAACAATTCTGCAGGGCTAACCCCAGTTGTAGAATGAGGTGTACTACGATACATCATTAAGAAGTCCTCCATCTCTGATCTCCAATTACGACCTTCTACTTGGGCAATACGCAGGCGTTTCAGGACTGCGGTTTTGTCTTTCAATCTCACCATTTGCCTGTGGCCATAAGGGTGTTGTTCGCCGGTGCTCAATTCCATTCTCTTCTAAGTACTTCTTGAAATAGTCGCTGACAAACTGCGGCCCATTGTACGTCCTGAAGGATAAAGGAAGGCCATGAGTGTCGAAAATCTTGGACAGCATTGATACAATCTTCTCAGATGTAGTAGATTTGGTGAATTCCATTTCAAAGAATCGACTGTAATAGTTCACCACGACAAAGACATAATCACCGGAAGGCAATGGACCCAATAAGTCAGCCGCTAGATGTTGCCGTGGTGCAGAGGGCAACTCTGTACGTACCATCGGCTCTGGTTTAAGCGGTTGGGAAACTAACTGATAGCCATGACAGGTCTTGCAAACTACTTCCGCCTCTTTGTCAATGCCTGGCCACCACACTTTGGTGCGCAAGCGTTGCTTCATTACTACAATTCCAGGATGACCTTCATGTGCTAACTTCAGTGCTTGACAGCGAAGTTGCTTTGGTAAGACAATTCGAGTTCCACGAAGAACGAGCTTTCCAATTGCACTTAATTCACCTCGCACTGGTAGGTACTCCTTGAATTCTATAGCATGCCATCTCCCATTCAAAAGACATTCTCGTACACTTTTCAGCTCTGGGTCATGTTCAGATGCCCTCTCAATTTTACGAGATGTCAAGGCAACAGGCGTTGATTCTTGAGCTATCCACTTCACATATTCTTCTGTTTCGTTCTCATCTCTTGACTGTGGCACTGGACGCAGGAGACGTGACAATGAATCTGCAATATTCTTGGGCCCTGGGATGTACTTCACGGTAAATCTATAGGGTTGCATCCTGAGGAGCCATCTCTCAATCCTAGCGCTGGTCTTCGATGTAGGTGAGAAAATACATTCCAGAGGTTTGTGGTCAGTCATTAATTCAAAGTCAGCACCGTACAAATACATGTGAAATTTTTCGCAGGACCACACTATCGCTAAAGCTTCTTTCTTGGTCTGAGAATATCGGCGTTCTGTATCTGACAGGCTTCGGCTTGCATAGCTAATAACACGTAGCTCTTCTCCTTGTTGTTGTACTAATACAACTCCTAAGCCTACGGGACTTGCATCTCCGATCACCTTAGTTGGAGCATTCTTGTCAAAATATCCAAGTGTCTCTGCGCTAGACAGTCGTTTCTTTAACTCGTCAAATGATTGCTGTTCATCCGTACCCCACACAAAAGGTTCTCCATTCTTTGTAAGCTGGCGGAGAGGTGCGGATACTTGCCAGATCAGGAATGAAACGTGCGGTAAAATTGACCACCCAAGGAAGCTCCTCACTTCAGCAGCATTGGTCGGTTCACAGGCATCAGCAACAGCCTTCACTTTAACATCTGCCGGACCAATCCCAGGTGCTGACAACACATGACCCATAAATACCAAATGTGACATCTTGAATTGACACTTGTCACGATTTAATGTCATCCCCTTGCTACTCAATACTCTGACCACATCCTCAAATCTCTTGTCATGTTCCTCTTCAGTGGGTGCATGTACTCTCACATCATCAAGAATGTTGTGGACTCCATCGCACTCTTGCAGGACTTGCCCAAGTACCTTCTGGTACATCTCAGGTGCACAACTTCTACCGAACATGAGTCGTTTGTACCGGTACAGTCCTTGGTGTGTACCAAATGTAGTAATATCTCTGGATTCAGGTGATAACTCTATTTGATGATAGGCAGAGTTAAGGTCCAGCTTGCTGAAGAACTTGCTCTGGTTCAAATCTTGTAAAACTTCATCAATGGTGGGTATTGGGTAACGTTCTCGTTTTACTGCCATGTTGGCCTGTCGCATATCTATACACAAACGGATGTCACCTGAGGGCTTCGTCACCACTACCACTGGTGATACCCATGAACTTGGTCCACTCACTTTCTCAATAATGTCAAGTTTGACAAGTTCGTCTAGTTTGTCACTCAACTTATCACGTAGGTGGTAAGGAACTCGCCTAATTGGTTGTGCTACGGCTTGCACCTCTGGATCAATTGGAATCTTAAGCTGAAAATCCCTTAGTTTGCCAATACCTTCACAGCATCCGGGAAATTTGTCTAAAACACTAGATGCCCCTTTAATCCCATCAGTCGATGCCTCTAGCGAGTTAATTTGGACTGGAGTTCCCAGCTTTAGAACTCCTACAGCAATAGCCGTTTCTCGCCCTAGAAGGACCTGTCCCTTATTTTCAATAACAACAAATTCAACCCCACTTAACACTCTCTCTCCAACAGAAACTTCCGCAGTAAACGTGCCAGCAACTTTTAGTGGCTGGTTACTACCATATGAATACAGCTTCTTGGAAGCCTTACTCGACACACATTTAACCTTATGGGCTTTCATTTTATATTCCCACATATTACGACCAATAACATTGCAACTAGCACCAGAATCAATAATCATTGTTACAGGCAAACGTCCTATTTTCACAGGAATTTTGCCATCACTTGAAAATCTGAATCATCTGATATGCCAAATGCATACTCACAGCCATCACTCTGCTGATCTTCGTCTTCCACTTGCCTTATATGGTGTCCACCACTCCTTCTTCCATTGTCTGCTCTACGCATTCCTCCAGCTCCTTGGCCTCGGCCACAATTTGGCTTCCTCTTTGTTTTACATACAGCCTCAAAATGTCCTGTCCCATTACATTTTCTGCAATGTTTCCCTCTAGCTGGGCATCGGTGATCGTTAGCACTTAACATTTTTTGTGCTCGAATCTCCTTTGTGATCCGCCTTTCCACCCACACTATTAACTTCATTACTCGCATCGCTTGCTCCTTCGATCGAGCGGGCCTGTTTCTCAGATTCTTCCATAGCACGGGCAATTTCTCTCAATCGTTGCAGAGTCAAGGCTTGACCCTTCTGAAGTAATTTTCGACGAAGTTCGTGTGACAAACACTTATTAATCACTTGATCACGAATTTGCTCCTCCACAGCGTTTGCATCTCCAAATTCACATGTTCTGGCTTTCTGTCTCAATCTGGTCACGAACTGTTCAACGGTTTCGTTGGCCAGTTGATTAGTTTCACGAAAACAGAGCCTTTCGCATGGAGCATTCGCTTGTGGTTTGAAATATTTATTCAAGGTCGCCGTCGCTTTCCGATAGTTATCCGATCCTCCTTCCTCTTCTAACGTAAAATAGATATATATCTTGGACATCTAATCCAGCGGTGTGCAGCAGTAGCGCCCTCTTCTGGTCGGCATTTTTGACTCCTTTGCCCGTTGCAAACAACTCAAAAGCTCGCAGCCATCTTTCCCAGCGTGCGGCGATACCAGCAGTTTCTGAGCAGTCAAATGGCTTCAAACCTGTGTATCGCTTAAATATACGGTTGACATCTCAAATAGATCTACCAACGACCGTTCCTCGTCGCCAAAATGTAGTGTATTTACGGATTTAACCAACTACAACAGACTTCAGTACAACAACAACATTCCCCCGAGTCGAACACGTGTAATCAATCTTTGCATCCAACGCGCATGCTTGCGATACATAAAACAGGGGGGTGGGGAGGGTACAGGCCGTTGGATTTTTACGATTATTAATTGTAGCATGCATTTTTACGATTAATAATCGTACAGTAACACCTTTTACGATTAATAAGTCTAATGTGTGCATCTTACGAATCGACTCCAATCGCAAACAAATTCAACCTCCCAAATTGCCTACCCTAATTAGACTCCGTACGAATCGAGTCGAGTCGTAAAGTGCCTCACACGAATCGACCGAATGTTTGTTGCCCACGTTTTAAGAAGGAGGAACGTTCATGTATCATTAATTATTACAAAGATATTGACTTCCGGTAGTGCGAACCGCGTTGTTGCCTAAAGCGAATAGATTTCCGGTGTTACGATTCGGCTTTGCAACAGACGATTCGCGACGAATAGTGCGAATCGACTCGCAATCGCAACCAATTCACACCCTCAGTACCTGCATTTTGCGAATCGACTTCCGGTGAAACGATTCGACTTTGCAAGGACCGATTCGCGACGAATCGATGGAATCGACTCGAATCGCAATAAATTCAACCCCCCAAAATTGCGTACCCAAATTCGACTCCGTGCGAATCGAGTCGAATCGTAAAGTGCCTCAGACGAGTCGACTGAAGTTTGTTGCCACGTTTTAAGAACGAGGAAGGTTCATGTATCATTATTTCACAGATCTTGACTTCCGGTAGTGCGGATCGACTCCGTGCGAATCGAGTCGAATCGTAAAGTGCCTCAGCCGAATCGACTGAAGTTTGTTGCCACGTTTTAAGAACGAGGAAGGTTCATGCATCATTATTTCACGGATCTTGACTTCCGGTAGTGCGGATCGACTCCGTGCGAATCGAGGCGAATCGTAAAGTGCCTCAGACGAATTGACTGAAGTTTGTTGCCACGTTTTAAGAACGAGGAAGGTTCATGCATCATTATTTCACGGATCTTGACTTCCGGTAGTGCGGAGAGACTCCGTGCGAATCGAGTCGAATCGTAAAGTGCCTCAGCCGAATCGACTGAAGTTTGTTGCCACGTTTTAAGAACGAGGAAGGTTCATGCATCATTATTTCACGGATCTTGACTTCCGGTAGTGCGGAGAGACTCCGTGCGAATCGAGTCGAATCGTAAAGTGCCTCAGACGAACCGACTCAGTTTGGGTGTATTGGACATGTATGGGTAAATGCTTCTCACTCATATTTAGCCCATTCTCGTCGCCAATGTAGTATTCCTAGAAGCCACTAAGGTCAATAACTCGAGCAACACAAAGTCACCCTTCCAACTCCCGCTCGTACACACACATGCACACACACTCGTTCGGCCACGTGACCACTGTTTATAGTCCCGGATATCCACAGGACACCACACATATTATGTTGACTTTTTCAACAACTTGGTTGTTGCTGCAAAGTCAAGTTTGGAAAATTAAAATTACTTTTATCCCCTCTGATATAACTGCAAGGGTTGTATTTTTGTTTACTTGTATAAAAAGTCATACTTACACAGCTATGTCATACAAAGAAGTTACCCCGGCCTTTAATTAGGGAACAAAACAATATGGTATGAACAGCACATGCCATAATAATTAATCCCTAAACCTCCGTAATAAAACACTTACTTCTCTTACAAGGGGAATGATGTTTTCGTCACTTGATAACATCCTGTTTTCAAAATTACAGAAAATATGGAATCTTGTCTTGACATGTCAGTTCATATGTCTTTCAGCTCTCCAGCTCAAACAATAACAGTCAGTTTACTGTTATTGCATATGCAATTAGTTGGCAAAAACATACAACATACAATTAGCTGTAATTATTTTTTGCTGTTGTGTTTATCAGAACACTGTATGATATTTTCAGGGACAGTTTTACAGACAAAAGTACAGAGATTTGAACAACTTTCTTTCATCTAACTCTAGTAAATTTAAATGCATATTTAATATTCCTACTGGCAATAGTTACATATACAAATGATAGTAGAGGCTGTTCTCTCCCTCTCTGCTTCTGATTTATGATAGATTTGCCCGAGTTTAGATCACATATTCAGTAAATCTATGGTTGTGCTTCCAAACTACTAGTACGCTGGTAGAGAAAAAAAAAATTAGGGCTAAAAATTTGTTCAATTCCGCAAAATAATTTCCCTCACCCTCCAATGACTACATTAGCACAGTCAAACGAGAATGCAATCGTTCCCACCGTCCTGAGAGAGAGCGTGACTTCCATTTCTGACCAAAAGACATCAATTCTAGTACGGTAATAGTGAGGTATAACGAGGGGTGCGTCGGGGTGCGTTTATACCTTGGCCTACTACAAGCATTGTAGAATCACTTTGAAGCATTATAGAGAGCCGTTTATCCACAGTCTAGAAATTATCTCTTAAAAGAAATCGGGCACAATTTATATACATTTTGGGTAGACATTTTCAAATAGAAAATTATTTGACAAAATAACAAACTTTCCGATTGTTATAACGTCAATGAGGCCTACGAACATGTTATTTCACTTGACGCCAGGAAAACAGTACATGTAAGGTCTAAAACCTCACGAAACGAAGGTTAGAACTTACTCATTTTCTCGACCCTTCGCCGTTATCTTGAAAATTTAGCAACCACAATGCACCGCAATAGTAGGCCGCACACCACCTGCTAGTAAACTGTATTATACGCCACTCTACTCTACTCTACTCTACTGTACTGTACTTTTCCGCAGCTCGAAAATTTAGCGGACACTTACTTATCCGTCGGGTTTCCGAATAGTAGAACATAAAAGTTAGGTCGCAATCGGCTCGGCTCAGGTATCCCAATCTTAGACTCGGAGGAAATAGTTGACCGCATGATTCTCGAGTGAAGTTAGAAACTCTGAGGAATAGTTTGGTACCCAACAGTTTCATTTTCATGGTTTTTGAAGTGCGGCGACAACCTAGGAAATTCCGCATTCAGTTTTTGCTTCTACAACCTCGTCAACACTCACGGAGGATTCACACACCACACTGCAACGTTTTTCTGAAAACAGGTACGTTTAAAATTTTTATTTTCCTAGACAGAGAAACTCCTAAAAATAGATGTACTCTTCTTTTCTTATCATAGATTTCATAATACTTTATATAATTGAAAATATGAAATATAAATTACATGATTCCGTACAAAAACGATTCCTTTTTGTATGATTGGAGCATTCAATTCAAATCCTTCATTTCTTAAGCTACAGTCTACGGCCACACTATAAGCTAATCATGACCTCAATGTTCATAATTTCAAAATAAATAGACAGCACTTAAACATGAATAAACTCTGCTTTTTCTCATACGTCTTATTCACAAATAGTGATACTCAAGTAATATTTCAAA
>JAHPZR010011073.1:35000-50093 GCA_019787425.1 Platygyra sinensis | reverse complement strand
CAATATTCAACTTCCGTATTTCATCATTTCTTTTTGTTACTACAAGATTTATCAAAAAGTCAAGCAGCACAACGCGCAGCTGAGGCTCACGGAGACAGGAGTGGCCAGCGGTAACAGAATATTTCCCAGGGATATAAGAATCACGAAAATATTGTTTGCAATGGTGTTTGCGTACACGGTTTCTTGGACTCCGTTTTATGTCATCGATCTGATGGGATTGTTTTGCGGTCAATATTTCGCCCCGCGCCTTGTATATGGGTTTTATAGCATCGTAGTCGGTAGCACGGCTGCAGTAAGTCCCGTACTTTATGGCGCTTTTAACAGAGAACTGAGAAACTGAAATCATAAGATTATTTAAAACTCTGCGCTGTACTTTATTAAGAAGAGCAAAAGTGGCCATGACTGGACAGACTTAAACAAGATGTGATTTCCTGTTGGCGAAAGACCAGGTCACGTGATGCGCAAATACTGCACCGCGAAAAGCAAAAAATTTACACAAGGAAATTTACACGAGGATGAAAAACTTAATTTTACAATTAAGAAAGTAATAACGCGAACTACACCTAAAAATGCCTTTATCGTTCAGGCATACTAGCAAAACACAACTGAGAAGAGAAATTAGTTTAGGTTAGTTGAAAAGAATCGAAAGTAGGCCTTGAAGCTTAACGCAAAAATAAAGATAAGAGGTACTTTAATACTGTTAGTACGGACGATAAATGGCATGTTAGATCTGCTTTTGCCGGTTGTTAACATATCATTGAGATGAATCAAGTAAGTGATGGAGCCACGAAGGACAATCACAGCGGGGGATCTAGACCTTGATCTAAGGGGTGGGTGGGGGGAGGGTTTGTTTTGCTTTCGACTGCCGGCTTTTCTTCCTTCTGTGATTTCTTCCGGGCCCCTCGCCTAGCTAGATCCGCAACTGAATCATGCAAGCCACATTTACAGATGACAACCCAGAGACGGTCTCTGGACTAGTTCTGTGTCAGATGATGTAGTATACGTCACAGCTGGGTGAACTTCCCCCGGGGGATTTCCCATATGAAATGATCGGGGATGCTTGTCGTCTCGTTAAGGGGTACAAATCAAGGATTCTGATCTCACTTAGGGTGTTCGTAACTAAACGCCGCTATTGTTAGCTGTCAAACAAGAGACCATGATCAGAATGGATTGCAATTAACCAGAGTGCACGGCGCCACTTTTTACCAGAAAGCATTGCGCCACGAACAACACGAGGATGTCACACTATCTTTTCGCGTAAATTCTTGTGAGAAAGGTTTATTAGTGATTATGTTTTGCTCTGAATTTACCTGTAAAACGATGCGAAGGAGATCGTGCTTGACTTTCGCAGCTCTTGCTTTTGTTCTTAAATTAGCAGTTTTTTTTGCGATCTGATAAAAGGGAGGTTCAGTGATGTGCATCATTTTATGCCCTAACCGGTATGGTTCAGATTAGTATGTGCTTTTTTGTCGCAATCCCTTGTCACACCTCGCCATTGATGTATCATTATGAATGAAGTTGATGCATGCATGTACAAGGACAGATTCCTCACAATATGACACTACTTTAATTCACTATAAACAGAATGCACCGCAGCATTACTATCTTTTAGATACCCTAGTCCTAACAATTATCCTTTAAAATTACTTCAAATTTCACTCCTATTCATGTTTACTCCGCCTTAATGTACCGGTCAATTCCAAAACCGCCCATTCCCCCCCCCCCGCCCCCCTGAGCAAACCCCGGGGCATTTGACTTTTTTGAAAAATTGTGGTCAAATTCCCCGCTATGTTGCCAGTTTAGACGGTCAAATGCCCCACCCGTTAGAGCTTCAAAGAGGTTCAAATCCCCCATCCTTCGAGCATGTTAAAGCAACTGTGCAAAACATGCAACAGAATCGCTCACCCGTTTGGAAACAAGTTCTGCAAAATTTTCAGCCTCTATGAATTTCTTGTTTAGTTTGTCTTTGCTCCACACTTTAAACAAAGGCATATTCCACGATATATATAAAACGACAACAACAGAAAAACCCACGTAGAATCGACAAGAGCAATGACCCTTGAACGCGGCTCGCGTGCAGTCCTGAATCAAAGAATTGCGAAATCCTTTTGTTTCCGACGGCTGACAGACGTTTTGAAACGAAAGTCAAATGTCCCACCGGGCGGGCCTAATTTTGGGTCAAATTCCCCACTGTACGGAGCTTAACGCGAGTCAAATGCCCGGGGATTGCCCGGGGGGATGGGCGGTTTTGGAAGGAGTCAATTAAGCTCGAACTACTCCCAGATTGGTCGCTTTAGAAGTTCAAATTTTCCCATCGAGTATCCCCGACTTTTTCAAATCGGAATCTCCTCGGAAATTACTCATTACCCCTCGGAAAGAAAAGCGTCGGGGCCACGTAAGGGCTCGTTGTCACGCCACTGACCCTACCCTTGGAAGAAAGTTTCGAGGTAATCCCAGAGGCGTCAGAGATTTCCTTTGTACTCCTTGTTGTCCAGTTTCCTACTTCCCATCATTTCACGTTTTACCGTAAAGTTTGAATAATAACGAAACCCGAAAGTAGCGCTAATGCACCATTTCGAAAGAGGCAACTACGACAAAGAGATAATTTTCTTCCAGACGATGATCCGGCTGCATACAAAGACATGAAAACTGAAACACCACTGCAATCCCAGGCCATTGAGAATAAAATTCCACGAATAAAATCATTAAATGGTAGCTAAATCACGGTGTCTGATATTTGCAGACTGCAGACTGAAGACTTCAGACTACATTTAAGCCTAAATAGCACTCTGGTTAGCCTGAATTTCTGTCAGGTTAGCCTGACTAGCACATAGGTTATCCTGTTGACAGTTAGCTTTCGGGAATGGAAATGGGAATGTGATATTTAGTTTGAAATCCTACATTCTGCAAATGTCAGACACCGCCTAAATCACGTGTGCTTCATGCTCTAATATGTTTCAATTCTCAGGGGAACTAATTAGTACTCTGTCCCGCTCGCCCTAGACTACACTCGGCTATCTCGCCCTAAACCCAACCGGGAGCCTGTTCGCAGCCTAGTCTCTGTCCACAGAGTATGATAAAATAGCAGTGAAACCGCGATTTATATTACTGCAGCAGTTTTTTTTCATCTTTCAGCTTTTTGCGCTAGCTGCAAGTTGTTTTTAATCAATCATTTTAAAATGCGTGTGACGAAAGATAAGTGCTCATGCATTTTGACACATTGCATGCCTACATATTCAGCATAAACTGGCCGGGACACCAAGGCAAAAGGCTCGGTTACATAGTATTACAATCACAAGATGGAGGCCAGTGATCTTGTCAGGTATGTGCAGTGCACGTGTCTTCTTGCATTAAAAGCCGTTTGATGCAGTTAGTTTGTAACAACTTGTGTATAATTTACAGGGAGGGCAATGAAGCTTTTGTTGATGACGACTACGAACTCGCCGTCAAGGTAGGTACAGTTACTACAACATGATGTACAAAGCGAATCGAAATGTTCCAGTTTATGATGCATCTACCAATTAAAGCTTACGATTTCTATTCTGGTGCTAAAAGTACGTTTATTTTGCACATATGCTGTTCTGTGAATACTGATGAAATCGATGCTTTAGATTGCATACATATGTTTTGTACTACCTTTCTTTACATATGCATGGCACGTAGAGATCGAGATGCAGAACATTTGTATGCCAATTAATCACCATTGTTTGCTAATTTCTATAAGCTTAATCAATAAAAATCGATTGATTGACGTTGACTTATTCAGTTGGTTGCAAGGTGATGTACAGTGGAAACCCGCTATAACGAAGTGCCACGGTACCGAAAAAAATGTTCGTTATAGCGGGGTCTTCGTTATAGCGAAGACCCCGTTATAACGAATTATCTGGTTAACAACAAAACTATTTGTTATAGCGGGGTAACCAAGCTGAACAGTGTGATACAGACCATGTAAAACAGTCTGCAGACTTGCACGTGAACAGCTACATTAAAATAAAGCAAAGCTTTGAAGGTCAAAGTTTCCTTATCTTGACCAATAGGAGTCGTGTTTGGCTTATCAACAATTTGTATCATCATGTCGTTTTTACTGACTGCGAGCGACAAGACAAAATATTTGTTATAGCAGGGTAATTTTTGCGTTGGACCGTCCAAATCATTTCGTTATAGCTGGGATTTCGTTATAGCTGGGTTCGTTGTAGCGGGGTTTGTTTCCATATATTTTGCTGTAATTCTGCCGGGCTTTGAAATGTTGTTCGTTATAACGGGGTCTTCGTTATAGCGGGGTTCGTTATAGCGGGGTTCCACTGTAATTGTTAGCGAGAATTAGAGTTAGACCTTCTCTCTCAATGCCTACACTGTATCTCCATGCAGCTACGGTTATATTGAATGCTTAAATAAATTTATGCTAACAGATAACCTGCTGATGGACTCTCTAGCATCCCAACCAGAGAGTAGTTGCAATACTCCAACACTCTTGATCAGAAACAGGGATAAGCTTTTGTCAACAGGGCAGTTTTTGCATCACACCTGTAGACTTAACTTAAATTGATTGACAATCAATCAGTGAAAACTTGCAAAGACCTACATTGTATGGTCAGTGAGGCCTGGTTCACATTAGTGACACAGCAACATAACAACATTGCTTTTGTGGTAATGTGAGCATTGATATAACTAGATAAGGAAAAGAACAGTTTTTTCCATGTGTTGTTATGTTGACACTGGTATATTGTTATTATGTCATCACTGTATCAGGACATTCACACTGCAAACAAAGATAAAACTTCTTTGGTTGTCATGGTTATGTTGTAATGTTACTAGTGTGAACTAGGCCTGTAAGAGTAAGCTTGGTGTGAGGAGAAGGTGGGATAGATAGGAGGAAGAGTGATGAGAGGGGTCACAGGAGTGGGGGAAAGGAAGATAAATTGAGCCATTGTGTTATGTTAGAACATATTAGTTAAATTGTGGAACATTGCTAATTAAGCAGCCAGATCTTGATCTTATTTTGCAGAAATATTCAGATGCCATAGAACTGAATGCATATGATGCTGAGTTTTATTTGAAAAGAGCAGCAGCCTTTATGAAGCTTACAAATTATCAAGGTAATTAGTGGACATAAATTTTCAATGAAATAAAACATTTCAAGTACAAACAATTCTTATTAATGTCTGGAATTTGAATCTTTTTTTCTTATATCACAAACAGCTGCTGCAAGGGATGCCTCCTCAGCAGCCAGTTTAGAGCCTGGAAATTGTAAGGCACTCACAAGAAAGGGGTAAGAAAAACTCAGTGGTGTTGGTAGCTGTGAGAATTGTAAACCCATGTTATGTTCTTTTTGGTTAGTTACACATTGGGGTAGAAGTAAACATTTACAAGTACATGTAAACGGGTGAAAGTATAGCACACTAGAAGTGTGGTACACCAAAGGACACTGAAAGACACTGGAAGGGTGGCATACCAAACTGACTCCCAGTGCAGAGTTTATGTCCACTGCCTGAGCAATGGAACATTCTTTTCAACAAACTTTCATAATTTGCATTTTTTTATTATTTTTATTCAATTTTTTTTCTTTGTTTGTTTTTTGTCATTCATATTTTACCTGTCAAAGAGTGTACTGTAGCTCAGGGAGTCTAAAGCTTGTTTGTTGTTTGGCATACATGTAGTAATGTTATAAGACTACAATGCTACAGACTGTAGCAACTCCATTTCAAGAATGTGTATACAGTCAGTGGCAGATCTAGGGGAGGGCCCCCTTATTTTGGGTAAATGAGCAATTATTGTTAATAATAATAATAATAATTGTTATGCTTCTTATTAATTCACAGATTGGCTCTTTTTAACCTGGAGAATTTTACGGCAGCAAAAGAGGCATTTTCAGATGCATTAAAACTTGACAGTAAGCAAAATACAATAATTAGCTCCATTTTGAGGAAGAGGGAATTACTTTGGTGTTAATAAATTCTTCTGCCTAACAGTTTGCTTGTTATGACTCCAAATATTAAAAATCCTTATAGTCCCATTATGTTTTCTCTTGCAGGAGAAAACAAAGAATTACAGATGTGGATAAGAAAGTGTGATGCTGAGCTAGACTGTGAGTTTTTACCCACACTTCATTAATAAGTACAGCTTGTCGGTAGTACTTTATACTGTATGGGCTTATAGGTTTATTGCACAATAATGTTGATGCATTTTTTCATTCTTTACATTGGGCAAGAGCCTGCAAAGTGGCCTGCAGAAACTACCTTATTCTCCTTTATTTTCGCGGGACTTAAATTTCGCGAAAATTTTCTCGGCACAATTCGCGAGTCTTTAATTTCGCGATCACGGAGAAAAATTGTGTTTGCAGGGGATTTAATTTCGCGAAATTGACGATTAAGTGACTTTAATTTTTTTCTTTTTTTACAAAAATTGTACGTTAAATCAACAATTGAAACAAAACCAATGTGGTGCCCCTTAGCGGCAGCTGTATTCCTCTAAAAGTAAGTCTTAGAGTAATAAAAAAGGTCTTCTTGTTCTTCGGAGTAATTATCGAGTATCGAGAGTTAGATACACCAAGGAACAGGGCAATAATGGAAAGATACAACACACTCGTAACTACACACTATAAGGGCCCAGACAGGATGGTCAGTTTGACGACTGTACAAGGGATGTACAAGGAACTGTGCGAAGATGATTACTCAGATGCCGAAGAAGAACTTGAGGCGAATCTTGACACTGATTAGCACCTAAAGTTGATAGATAATAGCTCCCCTGTACTAAAAACTTGTGTTAAAAATTGTTTAGGACCCTTGGAAACACAAACACATGATTTTTCTATGTGCATTAAATTTCGCGAGATCAAAGTTCGCGGTCGTTATTTTTCGCGGGTCTTTAAGTTCGCGAATTTTTTAAAATCGCGAAAATCGCGAATTTAAGAACCCGCGAAAATTAAGGAGAATAAGGTACCTAAAAATAATGGTCTGCTCATGCATAATACTGTCTAAACTTGTTTTGCTACAAATAATATTCTGCTCATGCGTAACAATTGTTACCACACCCTAATGAGTGAAAAATGTCAAATTGTTCACCTGAGTTGTCAGAGAGTGATTTATACATGAAAGCACACTTTGTGATTGAGTGATAAAACAATTATTATTGAAATATTTTGATTTGTTAGATGGGTCGTAATGGCTTTTGAATTTATTCAGAAAAAGTGCCATAATGATCACTTATACTCACTTTTACTCAGTGGCTTCAGAAAAAGCACCATTAATTATTAATAATGATTTCTTATACTTACTATTCACTAGTGGCAGTAAATGAAGCAAACCTTGGAGCAAATTCAGCTGAAACGGTATGGCTTATATTATTGGTAGATTGTTATACAGTCATGTACATAACCTGCGATCATTCACTTCCTCCCTGTATTTAGACCCCGGAGGAGGGGCGGGTACTCCCATATATGGGCTATATATGTACGTGCCGCAGAAGAGGGTATGGTTTTTGAGGTTCTCGATCCTTGAATAGGGTATCTTTTTTGACCCTTTTGGTTGCTGTGTCCCTGGTGTGGTCCTTAGATAGGGTAGCTAAATTGTATTCTAATACTGGAGTGTGAAAACGCCCGCCTAAATGAATGTTTAGGCCTTAAAAGGGTATCAGTTTTTGCTTTCTTAGTCCTCAAAATAAAATTGGGTTAGTGTCAGGGCTCGAAGTTAACTTTTCGGTCCACTTGTAAAGTTTGGCTAGTAAGATTTTTTCCACTAGCAAACTGGTGAGACCACTAGCAAATTCTTTCCAAATGTTTAGGAGACCTGGATGATTCTAACTCGCCGGATCATATGTTCAAAAACCAGATTCTGGTTTCCTCTGATTGTCATAATTCAGCGAGACTTCTGGCCAGAAGCTGGTCAGAAAACAGAATGGTGCAGTCAGATGAAGTCAGTTTTTGCGAGGACGAGTTTTTTTTCGTGTTAGTTGAAGCCCTGACGGATTTCAATTATATTTCTCTGAAGGCAGAGTGTTGTTCAGGTGAAGATGTTCTGGCTTTTCTCTCAGCAGGTTTCTTGAAAACCACAAAGGTGTTGAAATGTTTCAGAACTGTTTACAAAATGAAAACAGCAACATATTTCCTCACTCTACTTTTGGGTAGCCCTCGATCTTGTTCTTGATATTATCCTTAGCATTCTGTAGATCCACTCAGACAGTTTTCATGGAGCCATTTAACATTTTTCAAATTGCTTGGGCAGTCTTGACTTTCACGATAATAATCTCCATCCAGTTTGTGACAAAGAGTGGAGCAATTAACACTTGGCGGGAGTAACTGCAGAATGTATGGCAAGTAATATCACAGAAATAACAACATGGTTTTACTTTTCCTGAGAACCATCTCACCCTGCTTCTGAACGCATTTTTTTTAAACACGGCAAAGTTTTCATGCATGTATATAATTATGTAACTGTACAAATATTATATTGTGGAGACATTTTTCATGTCTCATGGAAGTATTGTGATTTAACTTCCATTGAATCCTAGCTGGCTCGTAAATGACAGTTCGACCACACCTTAGGTTATTTAAATTAGGGGGCAGTTGGTGGCTGGTCTAATAAATGTATCAAGCGTTATTTTTCTTCTTCTCCCTTTTAAGTAAAAACGTCTGATTTCAGGTTACACTGTACATAATTAGTATTACACACATATAGGTTGGTACTTATGTGTATATGTCCATGTCACGTTTGTGGTGATAAAGTGATATTTAAAACAGTTTTGATTTTCCTCTGTGCCATTAAAGAACGGCATCAATTTGAAACAAAAGAAAATAAAGTTTCACAGTCAACTGTTGATAACTTGAACCTTCAAGGAAAATAGAAAAATTGCTTTGAGTTAATAGGAGGTTACAGTTAACGAGGGTTTGAGTTACCAATATGGTAAAATTACAGTAAATGTATGATGGAAATTTAGGGAAGTCACTTTAGGTTTCAGTTAGCACCAGAAACCAGAAACAAGGTTCTTCAAAACATATTCAAGGTAATGTGGCAAGTGACATTCAAGGCACTCTGACTACTGTAGCTTCACTGTGATTTTCCTAACAGTGTAACTGTTTTACAATCCTGTAGGTTGTGGTTGGCATAGCAAGTGGAGATGAGAGTGCTAATGGCCAGACCTCAGTTAACGAGGCAGCTGCCATTTCCGCTGACTCGTCATCTGTTAGCAATTCCTCTCCCTCTGTTTCTGCTGTTACTGGTCCATCTAATCAGGAACAACCTCAGGCTAAACCAATGGCTCCAAAACCACGGTAAAGCCATTCAATGATTTAGTGATTCATATAGTTGGTAGAGTTCCACAGACTACAGTTGTAAAACATCTGGATGCAGGGCGGGACTTTTTTCTTGGGTATTTTTTTTTTCAGAGGGAAGTGAGCTAGCTTACTTTTGGACAGAGTTTATTTAAAGTACCCAAAAAGTTTGAAGTGAAAGATAACTCTTCTTTCTGTCTCACTTTACTACACTGTACATGTATGTCAAGATACTGCTTGTTTCCACCTAAGAATACAGCAGAAAGCTTCACAGTATCTTGACATGCTGTTGTACTTAATGTAAAATAGTTCTTAAAGTGCTACTGAAACGAAATTTTCGCATGTGACATTTTTGCTTAATGATAAAGTTTGAACCTTACTTGGAAACATTGCAAACTTTTTTTTCGCATACGGTGAGTGAAAACTGCTTTTTCAGCCGTTCGAAGTTGACCAGGTGAGCCTAAAATTGGCGGCCATCTTGGCGTGGCCAAAACACCGTAGTGACGTCACTGGTTGTGTTACTCTGATGCCTCACGGAAAATATAGAGTGATTATGGGAGAAGGGATTAGTGTTCAAAGCCCCCGAAAAACATCTTTGGGACATCTCAGAGCTGTGAAGCAGTTAAGAACAGTAGCTGTAAACCTGAAGAGGCAGAGAGTTCATCCTGAAGCCTTTCAGTCTATTCAATTGGATATTTCCAGGATATTTATGTAAGCAAGCAAACGAGTCCGAGTTGTTAAATCGCAAAACGATCAGGACACTTAATCAAATGGCGATCACTCATTTAACAATAGCTACACTCATAAAGTAAAATAGACATGAAAACAAGAGAAAGCGGCTTCTGAAAATATTATCCGGAGTATTGCTGCACGAATCGCAGCAACAACGCTTCTATTCTTCGAGTCGCTTCGCGCGGAGGAAACCCGACGCTCGCCGCGGACAAGATTGTGCTACATACACAGTGACCTTTTATCTGGTTGGACATGCGAAAGCGGTGGAAATCGAGCCTACTACATCCTACAAATTACCACAGCAGCAACAATTTAAGAAAGGCTCGTCTTTTATATAGAGGTAACGAATTTAAAACTTTAAAGACAAACTAAGCTGCCATGACCCCGTGTTTTCAGGAAACTAAGGAAAGCGTGACCGTGTCGGCAGCAAAAGATCATATATGCAAATTAGTTCACATTCTGAAAATAAACCTTCGAAATGTAAACTAGCGATGTTTTAACGAATTGCTTTGAACTTGGATACTAATAAATGAAGATCTTAGACATAATACACGGTAAGGAACTCAAAGTAATCCATCGGCCGTGAAATGTTGCATTTGGGACTGATACGTGTAAGAAAAGCAAAATATCGGCCGCTTTGTTTACACTGCTGCGTATGCCGCGATATTAAAAGCAAACAGGCCGTGCTGTAGACCACAATTCTAGTTCCAACGATGTTCACAACAACTCTCACTTAATAGTATCATAAAAATATGCCCTCTGTGTGCAATCTAGTGCTCGCTGCAAAGCTTGTGGACCGTTAATAATTTCATGATTGTGCGGATGGCTAATGTGCTTACCCCTTTTAATTTTAAAATGCAGTAAAGTTGCGGAAGATACATATTCAAACCTAGGTTAAATAGACCTTAGATAACAGTGAGAATCCAAGTTTCTGATCCAAGCTGAAAACAAAAGGACGATATATCGTGTTCAGGCTCGTCTTGATATAAAAGTAGCCACATTCGATCGTCTTCGAAGTCTCCAATCGTGTACTCAAGATGTTCGAAAGGTATATACTGAGCTGTTCTAATCTGTAGCATTCATTTTCGTTAATCTACACTCTGGTGCCCTCTAACGTCTACGATGTGTATTTTCTGTCAAGGCTGGACACAAATTACAAGGAAGAAACCTACTAGGTATCGATAATATGAAAAATAAACTTGAATAACTCAAGTGAAAACAAGAGGTAATCTCTGGCGCTTCATACGTGAACACAACCAGTGACGTCACAAGGTCCTTAAACTCGGTTCCAGAGCCCGGACACAGTTTTGCTCGAAAAAGTCGACTTCGGAGGCTAAAAACAGCACTTTCCGTTGGGATTTGACAAAAATGAAATTCACCATGATTTTAACTAGGTTGAAAACTATAGATTGAGCAAATAAAAGAGGATACGAAAATTTCGTTTCAGTAGCACTTTATTAAAGACAAGTAAATTGAAAATACAATCACGAGAATTCCTTTGTTTTCTAATCTTTTTGTTTTCTTTGTGACTGTGTTAATTTGTTTTTAATTATTACCAGTCTGTTCATCTCTCTATCACTCAGTTCTCCATCTACATGCATGTGTCTGTCTGTCTGTCTGTTTTTCTGTCTACCTACCTGCCTGACTGTCTGTCTTTCTGTCTGTATAATCCATCAATCCATTAATGCCAATGTTATATTTATTGCTGCAGGTATGATTGGTACCAAACAGAAACCCATGTTATTGTAACATTAATGATCAAGAATACAAAAAAAGAGAGTGTCAATGTGGAATATGGCGACAAAACAGTAAGTTACAATTGAGAGTACTAAATAAATGAAATAACGAAATGAAGACATGACCATCGCAGTTGTTTAGTCACAATTTAAGCTTTCATAATTCATTCTACAGTATAAGTACATATAAATGCTCTCCAAGGCATCTACATGTAGTTGTTTCCGTTCTTGTTTCACTTGCACGCTATTCAGACTGCAGTGTTGAGCTTTTATAATGTAAATGTCATTTTAATTTTACAATAGGTGGTTACAGTTTTGAAACTTATTTAAGACACATTTATTAGTTAACCAAACTCTTTTTAGTGCTAACTGCTGTCAGTGATGAATAACAGAAATACAATCAATGTACAAAGTTGATCAATGAACATGGTTGTTTGATTTTAGTTGAGTGCTACAGTGAAGCTTCCCAGTGGTAGTGATTTCAGCTTAGAGCTTGACCTCGCTCATGATATTGCTCCTGCTCAGTGTAAAACAAGAATTATGTCTACAAAGGTAAATACTTAAGCAATAGACCACAAGTTTCTATGGTTTATAGGCTGATAAACCACGCAGGATGTTGATAGAACACGAGAAGAATTTGTAAATCACGAGCCGCAGGCGAGTGATTTACGAATTCTTCGAGTGTTCTACCAACATCCCAAGTGGTTTATCAGCCTATAAACCATAGAAACTTGTGGTCTATTGCTTTTATATAATAATTGAGAAGACGCGCGATTTTTCCATGGGTTTACCGGCACAATAAACCATAGCTGATTGACCAATCAGAGTGCGCGCATTGATTTTGCTATCGTATAATTTGTGATATACCCAAGAATACCTCAGTCTCTAGCAGTTGATCAAAATAAAGTTTTTCCAACTGCATCCAGACATTCTCAAGCATACAAGTCGTGAAAGTAAATAAATTTAATCATTGACAATTAGAGGATACATGTAGCCGCATGTAAAACAGAAGTTACCAATGACTCTCAGGTCAGAAGTTCATGGTAGCCCACATATCCATATATGGATAAGACATTCCATATATGGATAAGACAATATGGGAGTGTGCTCTATATGTGGGCTAGCATGAAGTTCTTGCCAACTCTCAAATAATCCAGACCTGAAAAATTTAAATGGCAAAGTCAGAGCTAATAGTCAGTTTATCTATTTTCGATAGACTTACTTTTCTTTATTCTTTTGCTAAAACGCACGATATAAGCATTTTTGTCAAAACATTTTGTCATATGACTCCAGCTGCAGAGGGCCCATTAAAAATGTCTTTTAATTGTGTCATCCAACATGGCTCCAATGATATCTCATCACTTGGAAACCAGGAGCAAACTTTATTAGTGTGTATGTCACCAAGCTCTCTCAAAAAAATGTTGAAGGAAGTGGCAATCACTTATTTTAAGTTTTGACACTCTTCCAGATTGAGTTGAAGATGAAAAAGGCCGAAGGAATAAGATGGTCATCTCTGGAAACAGATAACGAAATTGCAGTTACCAGTAAGCCATTTCCAACAAAAGGTAGGTGCATCTAATATCTATAATATTATTTTATAAGTTTGCTTTGTGTGATCGTCAAGTTAAATGATTTAAATTTGATATATTATTATTTAAAGAACCCCTTTATAAATATGGTCGCCCCATTGTTACTGTCAGATTTTTGTCCCCTGTTGGTGACCGGATTAACAGGGTTTCACTGTTTTGAGATTTCAAATTAACCTACTTGAAAATTGCCATCATCATCATTATCATCATCCCCGTGTTAAAACTTAAAGAGAAGAGATTCCTAGTGGCTCATTAATGCTAGCACTTCAAAACTCTTTTGTTGTTCAGTGAAATACCATGAAGTGACTCCATATGTTAGAATATGTAAATAAAGATGAATTTATTTACACCAAAGCTTTTTTTTTTTTTTTTTTTTTTTAGAAAAATCAAAAGCTTCAGAAGATACAACAACAGTTCATAAATATCCTACGTCTCGACATGTGGGAAAAGACTGGGACAAAGTTGCGGCACAAATTGCCAAAGAAGAAAAAGATGAAAAACTTGAAGGAGAGGCTGCTTTGAATCAATTATTTCAACAGATCTACGGTGATGGGAGTGATGAAGTTAGAAAAGCAATGAACAAATCTTTTGTTGAATCTGGTGGAACAGTCTTGAGTACAAACTGGGATGAAGTTAAACAAAAGCATGTTGACCGTAAACCTCCTGATGGAATGGAATGGAAAGAATGGGACAAGTAGACTATTTGACAAAAACTAAAAAATTATTGCTTTTTTGTAAGGGGTGGCGAATGCTCCTTCAAAAACCAGGATTCCCCTAAATTTTCTTTAAAGTTCAGGGTTCTCAGAGTCTTGCAGACTCAATAATTTTTTTGTAGCGTCGGTTTTTTAAAAGACTAAAAAGAAGTTGTGAAGTCCCGATTTGTTTGTTGTCTTGCGCTTATAAGTAACATCTGAACATCTTAGAATTTGAACAGCTCAAAATATGAACATCTCCTACTCGCGTTTAAGACATATTGAAGTGTTGGTCTCGAAATTTAAAGCTCTAGTCACAAGTCTTGGACTCGCAAAGAAAAACGTTAACCTCGTCTTCTCGCCAAGTCTTGCATTTACATGTATACCATTCACCACCCCTACTGTAGACATAAATTCACTGAAGGTCACAGTGAAATCAAGTATTTATCTACAAAATGTGATGTGAGTCAAACGTAAAGTTGCTTTGCTGTAATGCTATGGGCCACAACTTTGGTTAATTTCTAACTTCCCATGAATAAAAAAAAAACATTTTATAACAAATTCAAAGATGCAGGTTGTGTGAATCAGAATTGATCATCATAGACTGAATGGCATGATAACTTTCTCTTTAAGTGATTATGGTAAACTTTTGCAAAGAGAGTCCAGGATAGTGACAATTTTGCTCGTGACTCCAACACAATGCAGTAAGAGCAAGAATAATAAGATTGGTACTCACTGCACATGCCTGTTGTTTGGAACTACAGTGTTTACAACTTTTTGCGAGACTAAGACTTAAAATCTAAGTTTTTTTGTAAGTGAGGCACTGAGAATCAAAGCAAAGTTTAATGATCAGCTCATAAGTTATAAATAAGTCAATTTTAGACTGTAAAAGAGCTTTAAACCAGTTACTGCATTTTGTAGTTGAAACAATGCTGAACTGCCGACATGGAGTTAAAGTGTTCTAAGAAGGTGGCACTTGTTAATAAAATATTGAAGATGCAGCTCTTTGTGGTTGAGTGATTTATATGGCACAGAAATTTTGTTCCCAAGAGTGGCTTCAAAGAAAACGATCGGTCAAA
>JAHPZR010011073.1:7500-32500 GCA_019787425.1 Platygyra sinensis | reverse complement strand
GGCTTTTGCTCTGAAAGAAATCTTCAAAATCATCAACCATTTCAGTTTGTTTGTCTGAGTCTTGTCTGTGTCATGACGTCACTCACGCGCTTCGCTATTAGCGCAAATGCCACGCTTTGGTGACTTCATCGTTTAGCGAAACAAAAGGTTTTGTTTCTCGTTCAACCAAAGATCTCCAGACGATGCCCTTGGAAAACTGAGCTTTTTGAATACGTTAGTTCTGAAAACGAAGCGCAAATCAACAAAAACAATAACGGGACGATGCTTTTCATGTCAAAACAAGTCAGTCTGCCAAAAATTAGCTCGAGCCTGCAAAAAATTAAAATCGGCCCAAAAAGCGATATACGCCCTTTTTTCACGAAAGCCTTCAATTATCAACCACCGGTACTTCATGTTTCGAATAAAACTTGAACTCCAGTTTGCCTTTCAGACAGGTTGCCCTTGCCCAGTCGGCAATCGAGAATGAAAAGTTACTTGCCAGGCAAGAACTGAAATTTTCTTGTCCTGGACGACCGGACGGCACATTCTTGAACCCTGTACTTGACAATAATATTACATTAGACAAGACTGCTTCTGTAAGCTTTAGTCGATTTGTCCAAAGGCTGAATCAGGCCGTTTCTTAAAATGCTGAGAGTAATACAATAATCCAATTGTTTTAGTACAACTCTAAATACATTTCCTTCAAATAATATAGAAAAGTAACGTTCGTGTTAATTAACGAATTTGAAATGAATGCGACTTAAATTTACACGATTTCAAGGTAAACGTGCTTCCCAGAAAGGGAAATTCACGTGAGAGGGGATGTCAAATTTCAAAATGAGGGAAATTAACGCGTCTACCATACCAAAGATAAAAAAGAATTTGTTGACAACAGGAACAAAGTTATTTTAACACTGTAAAGCTTCAAAATACAAATTCAAGGATCATCAAGTTGTCTAAGTTAAATATCGGGTTAAGCTGAGGAATCTGGCCACTTTGAGCGTTTTTTACAGTGTCCAAGATACCGGAAGATCTCCTGACAGTTAACATGAAGAAAATTTAGTTGAAGTACGGTAAGCGATTTACTAAAGTGAAGGATTGATGTGAAATGTAAAGTGCAAGATAATGTGTCGAGTGCGAAATTAACATTAACATAAATTAACGCAACTTCAATCAATGCAAATTTTTGAGATTCATGTTAATTTTTATAAAGCGTTTTAAAAGTTTCCTATAATAACGTATTTCTTTAAATACTTAAGGTAGCATCACATGAAACTTCACAAGCAGACTGACTTGCAATTTGACATGAAGCTTTTTACAAGCATGCATAAGTTCATTCAGCAAAGAAATGTATGAAGCTTAAATTGGAACTTTCAGATGGGCAGGGCACGTCCAAAATCCAAAACCCAAAATCCAGTGGATGTTTTCCGGAACTACAAAGTTCAAGTCAACTATGAGCCACTGCCCAAGTGGCCTCAAGAATTCTGAGTTCCTGACATACCAGTAAGTAGACTGCACAAATAGCTATATTGCTTAAAAATCAACTTGCCATCAGCTCTCACTTTATTGATCACACTTGCAATTGCCCTTCAGCTCTACAATGAAATGTATCACGTCTTGTTAACAAACTGGAAGTAGCACAAATTTTTAGCGCGCACTTTTCATCCTTCTTGAATGACAATGATAGCGATGGGCATCACAATGATTTTTTCTGTTTTACCAGTCATCCAAGTATCTCTGCTATACAGACCCACTGCTCTGCGGAAGAAGCTTTCCAGTTTCGCTCTGTATGTCCACCTGAAGTCGAACTTATACTTAAGTCACTTGATCCAAAAAAAGCAACTGGTTATGATAAGATACCGCCAAGAACATTGCGGGATGGCGCTGATGCTCTTGCTTATCCGCTATCTGTTCTTATCAAAAAGATTATTGATTCTGGCTCTGTGCCGGCTGCTTGGGAGCTGGCCGAAATCTGCCCCATCTTGAAAAAGGACGATCCTCATGATAAATCTAACTATCGGCCAGTGTCGATTTTAGTTACTCTGGATAAAGTTTTTGAGAAGTGCCTTGCACGCCAACTCTCTGATTATTTTAGTTCTATTTTATCACCGTTTCTGTCTGGGTATAGACGGGGCTACAGCTGTGAGGCGGTACTTCTACGTTTGATTGAAGATTGGAGGAATGCACTTGACAATAAGTGTGTTGTTGGCGCCGTTTCAATGGATCTGAGTAAAGCTTTTGATATGATACCGCACGACCTCCTCCTCGCTAAGCTTGCTGCCTACGGTGTTGCTCCAGTCAGCCTGCCCCTCCTACACAGTTACCTTAGAGATAGGTCCCAGCGTGTCAGGATAGAAGATGTAACATCAGATGTTGCTGTTTTTTCTAAAGGTGTACCTCAGGGATCGGTGTTAGGGCCCCTCCTTTTTAATATTTTTCTTAATGATCTGTTCTATTTTATTAATCGTGCTAATTTGTCCAACTATGCTGATGATAACGAAATTTATTTTAGTGATCGCGATCCTGAGGTGGTAAAGTCTGTAATCAATGGCGATCTCGCTGTTGCAAGTCGTTGGTTTGACGATAATAAGCTAGTGCTCAATCCCGAGAAATGTAAATGTATTATTCTTCCAAAAAACTATCCTTGCGATCTTTCCTTTAGCATTAGTGATGTACAGGTTCCTATCGTAGACCATTTAAAACTTTTAGGCGTAACTATCGATAACTCGCTAAATTTTAGTAAACACATTGGCAAGATTATAAAGAAAGTTGGAAATCAGTTAGACGTTTTGAGCAGGCTAAAGAACACGCTTTCAATCTCTTCGAAGATGTGCCTCTACAACTCGTATGAAATGTCTTATTTTACTTACCAGGGCTCGAAATAATTTCCGGAGAGTCTCCGGACACGATGACCGGCCAAATTCATTTTAGCTCGGTCACATACCGTTTCTGGCCGGTCAAATTATATACAATAAATACAGGGGCCCATGAACCAAAACTGGCATTATATGTTTCCAAAAAAGTTGTTGCTTAGAGCTTATAGCACTTTAAAGCACTCATTGTCAACAACAAAAGTAAATTACAGCAGCAAAATGAAAATAAGGTTATGTGTATTAATGGTACACTGTCTGTAAGAGTAAAGACTAACCCGCCACACGTTAAATATCGTTATCGTACACATTAAATTTGTAAATAAGTAAATGCACAGTAAATGCCTCCAAATATAATGATTTCTGGTGTACGTATCACGGTGTGAGATCTTGATCCTAAAACTCCGCCAGTAATCCATGTTACTCCTCATTACAAGAAAAGAAAAATTTGTATTCATCGAGAAAAGCTTAGTAACCAGGCATTTTAACTCGGGTGTTCAAGAAATATTGTAAAATTGGAAAGTCTGGAAAGGGAACCGATTGGAAAAAAATATATCAACCATAACCAGTCTATTCATTATTTTTAACTTTGCGACCGGAAGTGCGTGAACCCCGATGTCTGTTTTCAATGCCCGAATTGTAAACAACGGCTCTTGTTGCATTTCACCCAAGATTTCAGATCAAAGTTCCGCAAATGACAATACACAGCAACTTGCTACAACTGAAACAACCGAACAGCACGGAAATTTTAATTTATTTCATTTTCAAAACGATCAAATGTGACCGGTCAACATGACCGGCAAGACGAAAGGTTGACCGGTCAACCCCCAAATCAGTTCGGACATTGTCCGTTGACCGGCCGTTATTTCGAGCCCTGCTTACTGTTCAGTGATCTGGAATAATTGTAATGAGTCTCATGAGTAGCCTGCGTTCCAGCCGGACGTGTCACGAAATCCCCGGTATACTGGCGGTTTTGTCTGTCTGCGACGCAGGCTATCTGATAAGCAGAAGCTGGAAAGGCTTAATGTGAGAGCTCTAAGGTGTGTCTGCAACAAACGGGTGCCCCATCATGGTGATGATGACTACGACTTAACTTTGTCCAATCGTCGCCTACAGGACATTGCCATATTAATTTTTAAAGCTGTAAACGGTATGTTACCGGGATATATTAGTGATTTGTTCGTCGCACGCAATAATGTGAAGTGCCTGAGAGGTACCAACAAGTTAGTCGTCCCACGTAAAAAAACTTCAAACTTTGGCCTAAAATCTACAGCTTTTATTGGTGCCAAAGTGTGGAATTCTTTACCGGATAAATTGCGTTCAACGAAAATCCTTAAGGAATTTAAGAAGGCTGTGAGAGAACTACATTTGTAACGTACAGATTTATATGATTCATTGTAATAATTTTAAGATTTAGGATTGTATATTTATTGATATAGTTAGATTGTTAGTTACTAATTGATCATGTATGTATGCATTTATTTTATTTATTATTTTATTTTTTTATTTTACTTTTCTCGGCATATTAGCATGTATTTGCTAGGGGCCTAATCAGCCTCATCAACCCGAGTTGAAATAAAGTTACTTACTTACTTACGTCCACCACATTCCCCCCCGCCCCCCCCCCCCCCCCCCCCCCCGCAACCCCAGCGCAGGGAAAAAACAACAGCAGTGACAATATTTTAATTACACTATAAATGCTCATTTTTTTCTGTATTGGCTTAATGCTCAATTTAAAATCTTTTTTGATCTCTTAAGAAAAGAATTATTATAACTACTATAACGTACATCACTGGAGGATTATTAGTTTCCCCTGGGCAGCTATACACCAATTATTTTAGAAAAAATGTGAAACCATGCTTTCCTGCAAAGATGAGGCCTGGAGGGGTAAGAAAAGAAACTTTATAAGAACACCTTTGCTTTCTGTCCAATTTTAGACGAACAAGTTTCTTGAGTACAGAGCTGTACACTGTAGATATTTTAATATCAGTATTTTAGCTTTGTACAATTACACAATCTTTAATATACTCCAGTAGGTTATTATAATCACTTCTAAAGACTAATCAGTCTACAGGTATAAGTCATTAGTCCTGGCCATCATGATCCTAATCATGAACTAAACAAGGACCACATCACATTAAATCTTGCTTTAGTTTGCCCTGAAACTCTGTTGAACTCTTGGTAACCCTTATCCATTCTCAACAAACTGAATGTCTTCTTGATTTTTCTTGGGATATTTTGAATGATTTAAGCTTTTTGAGTAAAGTTTTTTCTTGCTAGACCTATGAATCCTAACAATACCCTGGATCATGTGGATAATTTTAAATTACCTTTTGTGATGTTTAGACATATGGCCAATAATCTATCACACAACTTTCATACCAAAGGCTTAGGTGACAGAATGTTACATATACACTATGGTTTCAATTGACTGTTTTTAAAACCAGCAATAAATATCTGCTCCAAGTTTGTAAGGGCATGTAGTAAGTTTAACAGCAAGTCTTTGGTTGTTTCAGCCTTCATCCTATAAATCTGAAGCAGTCACTTAACACTTTCCATACTTTTCCACCCTCAGCAGTCAACACAAAGTTTTGAGAAAAGAGTTTTACTGGGTGCCCGTCATACTTGACTGTTCCTTCAACCACAACCAAGACTGTAGTTTGTCCAGGAATTGCTTGATCTGATTATCAAAACAGGCCTTTCATTAATATTCAGTTGATGATGAAATCAATAATGATTTACATAGAAAGGGAGTCCCCTGGGGCAACAAACCCCAAGGTATTGATTTAAAGACCTTTGCAAGGGTTATTACTCATTTTGTTATTGACTACAGATTGGAACTTAGAACTGTAATGTCAAGTTCACATTACTCCAAAAAGTTCTTAGTCTGCTGGCAGCTGGTTTTCTCTCTAAGGGTCACTAGGACGAGTGTTTGGTCATCGCAGACGCAAAAGGACGGTATGACAATGGCAGTGTAGAGAAAAAGGTGAGACCGCCTAGACTAGCATATGCTATCCGCGGGCATGTTCAATTTGTAATTTTTTTATTTGAAAACAAAAATAAATGTATGTATGTATGTATGTATGTATGTATGTATGTATGTAAGACAAGGGTGGTATGGCCAAGTAGGGAAGAAGCCGAGATGTGAAAAGACTGTGTCCATTTTTCTTTTTGCACGTGCCATGTTTTGTTCCATTCCCCTTTAGCCAAGATGTCTCACATCATAGCCCCTACTGAATCCCAAGAGAAAAACAGACTGCCAGCAGTCTATAAAGTTCTTAGCTTGAGCAAGCTTGAGTTGTGCCAAATACAAGCCTGTTCTTCTTCTTATTAAGAACAGTCAACAGAATTAGAGTTCAAATGGTTAAAATTCTTCAAACCAATGCAAAAGTTAAGCTTATTCATCACATACATTTGGAAGGATTGAAAAGAATTTCCACATTTACTCTTTTTGGTGCAAAAAGGGGTACAAATGGCAAAAATTACCTACATCAACCTGAATGTAAGCCATGCTTAGTTAATTGCTACTTGTAAGTCCAAGCAGTGCCAGACCACAGTCTATGCTTATTGTATAAGCTTAAATGCAAAAATGCATGATTGGAGTAATAGGTCATTCCATTTTTTATCTGCACCCCACCACCTACTGAGAGGGCAACTGTGTCAGTGTTTTTAATATTTTAACGAAATCGGCTGCGGGAACTCTGTCAGCAATTTGATTTCCCTTTCTAGGGGAGGGGGGGGTGGGAGTTTATTTTTCTGTAGGCCGGGCAAAATTTTAAGTCTCTCAATAGGAGGAGTGTGAAGATATTACATGGAAATTTCATATAATATCCACTCCCACTTTGCTCTCTTTACCTGTTACTGGCTGGCAGTCCAATGAACTGAGCTTGTGTTCTGTGGCAGGCAAGTTGTTGAAAAATTCCGTCACTTTCGCTGAGCCACCGTTCACTACATTTCCATTCCACACGATTGTTGTGTTCTCTGAGTACAATTTTGACATGAGCTACAAAAAATATAATCATCAGAACTATGACATTAGACCTAGCCATCTGCAATGTGAAAAATTTGCGCAACGTTTTAGAAATCACTGTAGAAAATTACAATGGATGACAAAAGTGTTGAGACACTTGGCAGTAAAATTCGTCTTTCAACTCAACTCACATGTCGTCTTTTGTCGTATGTTTCGTAGTACACGTTGCTAAATTCTTCGCCAGCCTGAGTTGCTCGTTCAATTGCGTTTCTTAATTCCTAGATGGGATGCAACAAAAAAGTTAAAAAGAATAAGCTTGAGAAAGATAACAGCTGGAGTTATCTCAATGCAACTTACACCCCCTCTGGCCGCCATTTTGTTTTCTAGTAGTACAGCCGCTGCCTTAAAATGACGGCTCAGATGAATACGTGGTTACCAAGCACGAGAGGAATTGTGACGAGCATGTGATCAAAACAAAATGTTTACACGTTGAAAATAATTTATTTCTAGATTTGTCAGATCTTTTCTTTTTTGTTTTGAATACCCTACAACTGCGAGCATGTGGAAAGAACTTTTATTCTGGCTGCAAATTGGAGCTGCAGTGGCATTAACCAGTCAAGAAACTTGTCCAAGCTTTGGCTACAGTATTCGTCTGCTCAATTCTGGACTTATAAATTCTATTAACTCCGACGGAGAAGGTTCCTGCGGATGTTCTGTGTTGAAACGAAATAATAATTTAAATAAGGAAGAAATGACGCTAAACACAGGAAACACAGACGGCGAAATCAAATTAAAATCACCTTACAAAAGGACGAATCAAATGAGTTTTGTCGAAGGTGGAAGGTTCACAATGGGTACGAATAAACCGTACTTGCCTATGGATGGCGAGGGGCCTGCGAGAGAAGTCAACGTTAATTCATTTTATATGGACATTTATGAGGCCAGCAATGCAGAATTTGAACTTTTTGTTAACAGTACTGGTCATGTTACAGAGGTACACGTAGAATACATCGAAGTCAATTATTATATGTTTTAAAAGAAATGCTATAGTGAAAGGGATGCTGATTTCTGTCATCCTTGAATTGTGGGCGGGTGGGTAGTGGGAAAGTGAGAGGTGCGGGGGTCTGGAGCAAAAAATAGAACAGGTTAGCCTGTGGGACAACCCGTAAAAGATGTTACTGATGAAGCAAACATGATTGTGTGTATTCTGGATGTTAAGCAATAGAATTACAAGTTTGTACAGTTTGTTCACATTTTTCTGTAAAATGAGATCATGACTGATTTATGAACCGATTAAAGTTAATGTGGGATTTGTAATTTTTATTACCATTTTCAGGCTGAAAAGTTTGGTGATTCATTCGTACTTGAAGGGAAGATTAGTGAAGAGATAAAGAAAGATATACACCAAGCAGTGAGTGGTTGTTTCATTTACTATAGTCACTAATTCATTATTACTGAGATGATGACAATGATGATGATGATGATGATGATGATGTCAATACATGGTTTTACAGTTTCAACGTTAACAATTACAATTATCGAGTTTCATCATGCCTAGCAGCTAAGTTTCTACTGCGTTGTAACTGGCAGGTTGCAGCAGCACCTTGGTGGCTTCCTGTAAAAGGAGCATACTGGAGGAGACCAGAAGGACCTGATTCACACATCAGAGACAGGTATACCAACTGACTGCAATTTCTACGTGTGTATATTACAAAAACAGTTCATAACTGTGGCCCTGTAGGGGAAGGACAGGGTGGGGGTATACATATCTTCTGTCTCAATTTTAGCTGTTTTCATTCTTTATTTCACATGGTCTTCTCAGTGCTGTCACAGTCTCAACACAATACTGACCTCCATGTCTCTGTTTCATGCTGTGAATCTAATGGGACAATTTTACCCTAACAGGACCATTTTTCTTTGGTACGAACCTTTTGAATCATCCACACAAACCAGTTTTCTCACTTTTGGTAAATTTAGGTTCCAAGAAAATGTAAGAAGGGTAGCAACTATACCTGGGATCATGGGCGTAGCCAGGATTTTTCAAAGGGGGGGTCACACTGACTCATACAGAGGGTCTACTCATCAGATTGTCACCTGAATATTGTAGGTTGTTTGCTTACAAAAAGGCTTACAAAGGGGGGGTCACGGGCACCCCAGGACCCCCCCCCCTGGCTACACCCTTGCCTGGGATCCCATTTTCCCCATTTTTGGGAGTGGTTTTCACATGGCCAGTTATGGCCAGCACAAGTGCAAATAGGTTATTGCCATTTTACTTGACCTGATCTTCAACTTACTCCTTGTGCCAGAGTGGTGCACAAGGCCTCCACATTTGCTCTCCATGTAATTGTCTTGTGCTGTTGCACGCACCTCACTCCAGGACTGCCACCCTGCTCTGGACCTCTCACTTTCCACTGTACATCAGTCCTCACTGTGTTTTACTGACATCTCTTTCAATCTCTTTCCCTCTGGGGCCCATGTCTTGGCTGCAATGCCATTTCACTGACCTTCGTTTATTCAAAATTAATTTCCACCTCTGTCCGTCTCACCTTTAATATTTTATAGAATGGATCACCCAGCTATCCACATCTCATGGAATGATGCTGTTGCATTTTGTCAGTGGGGTGGTAAAAGATTGCCAACAGAAGCAGAGTGGGAATATGCCTGTAGAGCAGGGCTACAGAACAAGTAAGAGACCTAACTGACCTTATTTTCACTGAGAATGGCCATGTGCATTGCACGAGGTGGTAAATGGTAAATGTGAGACTTTGTGAGAAGGCAAGACTAGCATTTTGACTTCTTCAGTTGCAGCACTGAGGCTTCAAAGTCTTTTAAATGCAAAACTGAGTTGGTCAGGTTCTAAGACATTCGGAAACCATTTAATTATCATCAAAACTTTCAGAACCTTGCAAAAATATTGAGACTGTGAGACAGCTCTGTGAGAAAAATCAAGACTGCAAGATGCACATATTATTAACCAATAAAAAACAAGACTGCAAGACCCATGAACTTCAAGGAAAATTTTGCAAAATCTATGGTTTTTGAAGGACCATTCACTGGCCTGTTATGGAAAAATCAGGCACCATGGCATGAACATTAGAAATTCATAGCACAAAATGTTATATGGTAGCTTGCCATAAATTATAATGTTGGTTGATAGGTTGATAGGTTGATAAGCGACTTGCATGGGTGAATATATAAAATCACTAGCTATAATACTTCACTTATTCCGTCAGGGTATTTTCCTGGGGGAATAAGTTCAAGAAAGATGGCAATCACATGACAAACACGTGGCAAGGGAAGTTTCCAACTCTGGACACTGGAGAGGATGGCTATCCTGGAACAGCCCCTGTCACAGCATTCCCACCAAACAGTTATGGCCTTTACAACATGTTGGGAAATGTATGGGAATGGACACAAGATTGGTGGAGCATAAGACACTCAACTAACTTTCAAGAAAATCCAGTGAGAATTCTGCATGGCTTTAGTGACTTAATATTTTTAATATTGTCATTCATTTCACAGTTAGGTGAAAAATAAACTATTATTGGTTGAGGTTTTTGTGACATCCAGAATAATCAAGGTCAAGATAGGGGATATCAGCCGAAGCCAAAGGCTGAGGCTGATAACCCTTACCGAGACCTTGATTATTCTGGATATCACAAAAACCGAATCTAATAACTGTTTTATTATACATTGAACAAAAAAACTTGGAAGTCATGTTTCTGCTTCTTCACTGACGGCACGCAGCACAAATGGTGCAAAGTTGACATGATTACCCTTAGAAATCATGCTTTGCAGTCATACATGATCTGATAACCCTGTGACCTTGAGTGTCCTTGACATGATAATTGTATAATCTGTAGTTATGATGTCATGGACTTCGAAAATTCACTGTATGCTTTCGGCCAATCAGGAAAGAGTTAAAGAGTTCAATGTATAATAATTAACAATTATTGGTGGAGGTTGACCAAAATATTGTGATTTGTCAGAGGCGATATATTGTGATAACCAAGTTCAATAATTGTTTTATCATTCGATCACCAAGTTTGTTTTCATATTTTTATCACTTCCTGGCAGCTCAGGGAAGCGATCTACCATTTTTCTCTCAAGAGTGTGGTTCCAATTACACCTGAGCAGAATATCATTTGCAGCAAAACACGTTTAAACGGTACTATGCATGAGCAGACCATTATTTGTAGGCAGTTATTTGCAGGTCACCTGGTGGGCTCTCAGCCAATGGAAAGGAAGAAAACAATGCATCAA
The DNA here is from genome assembly GCA_019787425.1 of Platygyra sinensis. Lineage (NCBI taxonomy): Eukaryota > Metazoa > Cnidaria > Anthozoa > Scleractinia > Merulinidae > Platygyra > Platygyra sinensis. Next base: position 21,418 of record JAHPZR010011073.1, on the reverse strand, counting down.
TACAGACACTTGCATGCTTAGTGAATTATGAGGTCTCAGAAATCTGAGTTCTTTTGTGACTGGTGTAGGTCCCTCTGTGTAGCTCATTCAATTATCAATTAATCTTTGGAGAAAAATTATGATTTTGTGATGGGTGTTGTTACCTGTTTTAGACAGGGCCTTCTTCAGGAAGAGACAAAGTAAAGAAAGGAGGATCCTACATGTGTCACAAAGTGAGTAAGATAGGCATGAGTATTGATTGAAATATTATTGAATGATGTGAAATAGTTTGTTTGGCTTACTAAAACATGCATAGATCTCCTTACGCAAACCGTGACATAGCCCCCTTAACAATACTTGGAAATTTGAGACAGAGGTTAGGGCGGTCGTTTAGCTGTGATGGGATCACACCTCATAAAATGGAAGGGGTAAGACTCGACGAGAAAAGGCACAACTCTTATACTGTTTTACCCATTTCCAGTACATTGAGGATGTTCGCGCTAATTGTTTCTGCGCACCCTTACTGCGCAGGCAAATTCACTGACCACGTTATGCATAAGAGCACGCGCTAAGTAATAAAGTGAACAATGATAGAGCAGATGGCTATTGTTGTAGCTTTGCTTGGATTTAACGATCTTGGACGTTCGGTGACCCGTAATTTTCTTTTGATGGATCATTTTCTCTACTGATTTTTCTACGGTAAGTGGAAAAATGAAGAAAATCTATCGTCTAGAAGTTTGGATTTTTTTGCAAAATGTACCATAGAGTTCCGTTCTTTTTAGCTGTTCGTTTATCTGTGTGACGGTTTCAAATGAAGGTTTAAGTTTTGTGAAAACGTTCGTAACATATAGAATTTTCTACGTAACAGATCCACTTCTACAAAATATGACTAAGAACGCTTGCCTCCATTGACTCACCTTCGATATTTTTAATTATTATTCATTCAAAATATTTCCCCGTTTCTCATTGGTTAAAACCACACGCATAATTCACCATAACCAGCTTCTGTTCACCCAATACGGAAAGAATCTTCGTCATATTGAATCAATGACGTCAAAAGTGCAGCCCGCTGAAAATTATTGAACCAATGACGTCAAAAGTGCAGCCCGCTGCAGATTATTGAACCGTTGACCGAGAAAACCTGGGTACGAGATTGTGTTAATTTTGGTGAGCAGAAAAACAAAGAGCGAAACGACGAAACTCCTTTAAAAACGAGGAAATATTTTGAGTGAATAATAATAAAAGCAATTATTGAATTCTGCTTTCGTAGGATATGAAGAATTCTGCAGATCTCGGGGGTGTTATCCACCTCGGCCTTCGGTCTCTGTGGATAACACCCTCCTTGATCTGCAGAATTCTTCATATCCTACTCAGCCTCATTCAATAATTGCTAATTATAAACCCCTGTAGACCATGCTGAATTACGTGCGCCCATTTTTCAAAATCAGGGAAGTTTTCTACACGCTTTATCTCTGAAACAAAGTAGATGACCCCCAATTTTTTTGCATTACTGACACAAGTAACTCATTATCTGACGGCGGAAAATTTAAAAATGATCCATTATATTGACTGGAAAATTTTAGCGCGAACGTCCCTAATGTAGACTTATCTCCTTGGTTTTCTGTTCTTCTGTCTTTATTTTTTAGTCGTATTGTTACCGATATCGCTGTGCTGCTAGAAGTCAGAATTCGGCCGACACCACTGCCTCCAATCTCGGTTTACGATGCGTCAGTAACTCATTACCAGATGGTGTCGAGTTAGTCAAGTAAATACAGAACTGGAGAAGGACATTTTGTACATTGTATTGATCGAGGGGACTAGACTGCATAGCTCAGATTGAAGTTTGGCTCTTATGCTTCTGGGAAGCAATGGCATATGACAATGGTGGCCGGTGCATGTTACGCGACAACGTGGAGATAACAGAAATATGCACATAGATAAAGATTGTTTGTAATACAACAAAGTCTTTCTTTACTCGACACAGTTGTAGCTTGTGGCTGGCATTCAATTAGTTAAGGAAAAGCATGAAATTCAGCGAACGAAGGAAATCATTCAGTAGAGGAGGGGTTCAAATGGAATGACCGTTTTCTTCTTTTGCCGTTTCTTACGCTGAGCCGAGACTAATACAGATGTACAAACTTTCTTCGATGAACTGCTGCACAAACTCTCAACAGAATCATATATAGTTACATAGGTACTTGAGCATAGACTGTCCACTTTATAAATCAAATATTTTCTTTGTAAACCGAGTGGTGTCTGCCTTAGACAGGTATTAGTTTGAGAGTAGATTCATGTTTTCCCGGATATAAATTTGTCTATAGGACACCAGCTTTTGCAAGCACTTGTACAGTAAACTAATTAAGTAAAAAATTCAAATATATTTCGTGCAGTATACAAGAGAATAAAGTTTGAAACGGTTTATTATTTGGTTTTGTTTTACTTGACCATGTCTTATATTTTCTTTATTACATTGTGAACCTTTACTGAATCTTTCCTTGGTTTTCTTTTCTCAATAGGTCTAATGGGTCTGAACGGCTAACGGTTGTAAGATAAGATAAGATAACTTTATTTATACACGGATAACTTTATTCATACACGTCATTCGATGCATTTTTTTTCTTCCTCTCCATTGGTAGAGAGCCCACCACGTGGCCTGCAAATAACTGTCGCAAATAATAGAAGACGCAACCAGAATCACGTTCACGACGAGTAGAATACAGGAATAGGACTAAAAGCCACTGCCTGGGTGATATGGCTGTGCGCATGTGTTAGGTACAGGCCAGACCGTGGGTTGGTGTTCGAGCGTGTCACTTGCTTTTACTGTTGTTCTTCACGTATAACCCCGCCTTAAGTCGATCGTTATCAGGGTTATCAGAAAATTCAAGCTGTAACATCAAGAACTGGCCCGGAAAATTGGATGTAGATGTCGAGAAAACTCCGAAATAGTTATTAGAATATTTTATACCGTGCCATTTTCAACCTTTTCGTCAAGTGACCAGCTTGCATAAATGAAGTCATGTGACAACATGGAACTCTCATTGTTGAAGAAGACTTTGAGATACGTTTATTTCATTTCAGACCTTGTCAAGTTATTTGCATTTAACCTTTGGACTGAATTAGCTGAATAGTTGAATACAATTTTTCGGTTGCAACTAAAAACTGCGTATTAGATTTTCGTGGCATGTTGGTTGACTGTCGACAGCCTGATTGTACTCCCTGAAATAATTTGTGGAGCACAAGGTGTGAGCAGTGCAGTATAGTGTTTTAGCTTTTTTCGGTCTGGAATAGGGTATCGATTTTGGGGTTAGTCGTCTCTAGAGTCTCTACAATACCTCGACTAAAACTAGTACCCAGATCTCGTTCTGTGAAGTCTAAATTAGAATTTGAAAGCATACTCCGAAAACTCAATCTTTATTGTGAAATTTTCAATAGACTTTCCCTTTTAATTTCAATTTGGTTGATTAATCAACGGCCGCAAATATCTAATTATTGCTGTTTGGCTGCTTAATCTTTGTCACACCGGAAGGAAGAACATTCTTTGTGGTGTCTTTTAGTACTTCTTGTTGAAGAATTTTTTTGTTTTCAACTGATGACTGTCAAGTTTATTTTTCGAAAAAAAATTGAAACAAGTTTGTGCCAAGCTGGAGTTAAGAAATGTTAAAAGTCGAAACTGCTGTCTTATGTAGGCTAACAATAAGTATGTGCACGATCATTGAATATCACATTTAATTAACGGTCTGTCAGTGTTTGACAGCGAAAGACATGAGCACCATTCGTCGGTATAGCTAACCTTTCTTAAACCGCTGAGTCCTGCTTTATTTTGCGTGTTTTCGCAAAAGTACATTGGAAAAGTTTTGAACTTGTAAAAATGTTGCGAGTTTGTTTGTGTAGTGTTCTGCTACAACAACCAATTATCAATCAAACGAGAACACCGGAAGGAAGAACATTCTCTAGCACATGATGGCGTTTAACTTCCTCTCACGTCATCAGTGACGCCAAGCTCAAATGCACTGCCGCTCGGCTCAACCGTCCACAGGCACAATCAATTGGCGCATTCGTTAGTGGGTAGTCAAGAATAAAGCCTTTGATTTACTGTTGACAACCTGATGAAAGGAACATATCGTGAACTGCCGGTTCTAAGCACCCCGGTTAATTATAGGGACATAAAGGTAACAGGGCTCCTGAGGTGAACAGAATGTTACTTTCGATTACAAGCTCCGCCGCATTTGAAACTTGTATTTCGATCAGCATTGCTTCAGCTTATTTCAAAATTGATTTCTTAATTCCGCTTTTAAGCACCCCACCCCCCCTACCTGGGGGATATGAACCGCTGCCCCCTCTCCCCGCCGTTTATAAGCCCATCCAGCAAAACCCCTTACGAAGTTGTATAAGCCCTGGGCTTACATGGGCAGTTTACGGTATACGAAGGTCGACTAGGCGATCGGCGGGGGAGGGCAGGGCTGGAGAATTTGAGATCCGTCCTTTAAACCTTTCGCTGTAAGTTCATATAGAATAAACATGATGCACTCTGCACCCTGCAGCATGCGCCATGCTTAAAATTAAGGAAACAAGGGACCTAGCTCACTGAAATTGCATTAGCTAGTTATCCGGGGTGGGGGGGGGGGAGAATCCCATGTAGAAAGCTTGGGGATCGCTCAGAGTTATGAAATAATCAAGGATTTTCGTCTCACCACTATTTTTAAGCTTTCATAGTTTAGGGGTTTGTAATTCAGTCCCCCTGGGGAGTTAGTTCCTAGTTCGTACTCGGACTGTGAAGTGCGGTCTTTCTTTCCATTGGAAGTGTTTGGAATGAGGAAAATTAAGTACTTATGACCTACATTTTGTTTGTTATCTTCACTGACGTCTTCAGTTCACTGGGTCGTCAGTGGTTTCGGCGTTATTTGAAGCACACGAAGGTCAGAGTTAAGGCGGTGCACATTAAACAACCTTGTTCATTCGCAGCATCTTAAGGTAAGCATATCATTGCTGTCCGGCTCAGAGCATGCTTCCCCGGCATGCTTCTAGGGGATAGACTAACGTATCGCATAAAGTCTTCCGAAAACGCTGTGCCCGCCGAACGAGCGCAAGAACCATTCCTAAAACGCTGCATTGTGCAAAGCGGAAAAAAATCGACCCAATGTGCAGGTTGTCGGTCAACTTTCGTCGTACTCTGAATGTTTGGTGGGTTAAAAACTTTTTTCCACCGAGTAAACTGGCTAGATTTCCGCATAATTTTCAGATGCATTTTGCGTTATTGAGATTTCTTAATTTGTTTCAACCGGCGGAAATTAGTACAACGTTATCTGAACTGGTGTGAACAGGAAACACGAAACGACGTGTGGTGAATTTTCTGCGGCTCAAATAAACAGGGCCAAGTAGATTATTGCAAGGCGCAGAACTGCTGAGTACTCTTAGTGCCAAACTGATTTGCGTGGGTGAACGATGTCAGAAAAAACGAAATGTTGTTATACTTTTATAACATACCGACTTGGAATGTACTTTGGGAATTGAGCGCACCAGTTTATTATCAATGGGCCTAAGAAAAGATTGATTTTATATGTAACTGCTTTTACTTTACTTAGTCGGTTGAGCTGACATAACTGTCTGCAATTATGTATGGGTATTCACGCAGAAAGCTTCATTTCCTCTTCATTTCCTCTTACCAATATGGCAGCACAAGGTGTAGGCCTTAGAGTGAATCCGGATACCATCCGTTGCGTGTGGACAGGTGAATTCGATTTGAATACGCTGCGTGTGGACGGGGAAATCTTTCAGAATCAGGAAAGAAAAAGTTGTAGATTCAAAACTATCCGGACATGTGTGGATGAGGCCTAACAAAGATCCTGGCAATACGGTGAGTCCTCGCTTCACTGAAAAAAACTTCACGTAATATTTCAAGCACGAGTGCGTGTGTTTTACCGGGGTTTCCAAACACGAGAAAACTGAAGGCCCGTTTACGCAGGCGATTTTTGTCGCGCTAAAGTTGCAACTTCAAAATCGCACGTGTAAACCAGGTGCGATTTTCAGTGCGATTTGTCGCCGCGATATCGCAGGGGTTTCGAACAGGTTTGAAACTTGATGCAACTTTGCTGCGACAAAAATTGCATCGAGTTGTCGCGACAAAAATCGCCTGTGTAAACGGGCCTTGATGAAAGCCCGAGGCCGTTCATAGGCCGAGAGCTTTTATTGTTTTCGAGTGTTTGGGAACCCCGGTAAAACACGAAGCACGAGTTTTTGAAATGGCATCTCAATCGGCGCCTAATTGCAAACAAAAGAAAAAAAGAAAGCAAAAAAATCACATAAGCATGTGATTTTTGCCTTCTTTTGCTTAATCAGCGCACAGTTTGTGATGATAATGTCCGTGTTTTTGACAACTGAAGCTTGTTTATTTCGAGTAGTCACAATTTGTATTCAGTGGCGTTCTGCTAGTTCCGAAACATGGACGGGTTAGCTGAGGAGGAATCTTCCCCGTTTGGACTGCCCAAAAGTGTGCAAGAAGAAGATTCTTTGCTTGTACAGTAGTCCAACCCTAAAAGTACACAGTACAAAGACAGGTGGACCGTTGAGGTTTTCAGAACTTGGCAAGCAGCGCGCGAGCAAAAATTCTGTACACTTGGCCTGGAACTGCGTGTTTAAAGATTGTCATCTTCACCATGTGCAAAGTCTCGAAGAGAAGTAGGAGGACCTGGCTAGTCTTTCCCTAAACTATTGGCTCACAAAATTCGCCCAAGAAGTTGCTAATAAGAACAAAATTGTAAACAGTGCGCGTTTAATGTTTACTGAATTCAGGAACGCTTTTGAATTGCACTGTAAACGTAAATGTAAACAGCAAACAATAGAAGTAATTAAGCTGTGTATTGCTTTTTCTAATTTATTTCCAAACACACGTGTTTGGATATCCGAACACGCTGTTCTTCACCGCGGTATCAAGGTGCATCCATGTGACCTAAATGCGGGCACGCAATTGGTTTATCACTTGATTAATTATTAATGAGTTTGAGAAACTAATTTCCGGCCGGGGTCTGACTAGTATGTCAGGCATAACCAAAGTAACCTACCTCATGTCTAGAAGCAAATTTCGGTAACTTGGCGATCAGGCATGATATAAAGGAGACTTTGTCGATTCCTGATTTAAAACCTGCCTTGAATGAGAACGTTTAGCAGCAAGAAGCTTTCTCTTTACTAGCCTAATTACTGGTTTTCAGTGCATGCCATGCCATTTAGAATAGATCGCCAAAATGAAAATCAAAACCGTTCAATAGATAAAGTCCAGAGTCTGGGAAAAGAAAGAAAGTAAATATGCTACAGAGATTTGTATGGAAACGCCATGCTGGAGCCCATCCGAGTCTTTGTGTACCAAGCGGCATAATTGCTCTCGTAAGACCGTGCAATGATTGTTCTACAATGAGACTGATTTGGTCATGACTCATGTTTATTAGCGGAGCTCCTGGGCACCGAAGGTGTTAGAACGGAGCCCCATACCTTAGCAAATTTGGCAACCCATCGATCTCAAACATTTAGGTTGTCACGTCACTGTCCGTACGTGCGTACGCCTGCCCAATACCTTGAAAACCGACAGAGTAGCACCATGACCACAGGTACATATTTGATAGTGGACATCCATGTTTTGGTTAATTGACAGCTGTCAAAAGTATCCCCTGACTAGTATCACGTGACCATATAGCGGGCTCAGGTTAAGAGCTTATCGAAGTCGCGTACTTTTTGGGCATTGGTTTTCGATTGGATCGGAGGCTCAGGTCAGGTTATTACTCTAGGGGAAGAGGGAGTACGTGCGAAGGCAAATTTCAGCGCAAATTAACCTCTCGCGAGTTATTTACTTTTTTTCCGACACATTCCTTGCACGATCTTCTTGGAAAGTCTGTTAAATTGCGTTCGTAATTTCTACAATCTTGGTTACGCTTATTTTGTGGGTATAGTTTGTTAAAATTTACCTGGAAAAAAATAGCTTAACCACATTCTAGACAATTACATGCTCACAATTGATCAGTTTTTGAGTTTCTGATTCAAGAAAAATGAATCCTCTTTTCCTTAGGGTGGTTTTCAGTTGAGTGTCGAAAGTAATTAAACAATTATCTTGGTTTTGGTGTTTGTTTTACTACAGTTTGAGATTGTCTGAGTAGTCGGCTGGTGAGTAATTGGTTTGGTTTTGTGTTAACGACACTCGAATGAAAACTGCTCTATGGCTCATTATTGCAACGTAGACCTCCGCTTTTAGGCTTGGCTAAACCATGTTATTATTAACTGCACCACCTGATAATTAAAACGACGAATTCTAAACTCCTTGAACACCCTGCACTATTAACATTGTTAAGACCTGTCTCGGCTGTCAAGAACTCTACCTCTGTTACTTCAAGAGACGCAAATTCACGTTGACTATTCATACTCAAAATGTGAACAGCTTAAGGTGATTCCTCTGAAATAAAAGTTACCGATGAATTTTTTTGAAACTTTCCCTGAATGTTCTCTACAAAGCACTGTTTCGAAAAATAACATAAAAATAATAGGTCACCATTCTCGTTTAAGAGATGCGATGAGCCAATCTTACCCCATTTATGCATGTACTCGTGCTAATCACGCGCGTTATTCATCGGTACAAGTAACATTTTGCGGTAGCTCAAAACAAAGTCAATAAAAGTAATACGTGCAAAAAAACTTGACAGGTGAAAAGTGTCGAGCATATAGAACAATATCATATAAAATTTGTGGAAAAATCACACTATTTAAAACGACGTGAATGTAAAGAGTTCGTAGAGTCGTTATTTTCGCGTTCAAAATTTGCTTCACAGTGTAACGGCTTTGTGCACTTTTTCACCCATATCTTTTTTCCTTCCGATAAAATTTTTTAGTTCTTTTTTAAATTAAGGAGGATAGTGTGTACACTGTCATTATGCAATAAAAATTAGAAAACAGTCCTAAGAAAGCACGCGCGCTGATTGGTTGAAAATTGTGTTTGTATAACTCGATGGAGACACAGAACTAGCGCGCGCTTGTTGACGTAGTGATGGCGCGAGCAAAGAGAATTTACATCTTGATAATCAAAGTTTAACAAGTTGTTTTCCTTTTTCTCGTCGTGGTGTTTTCTAAAAGAAATAGAAAACATGTACATCGTGTTTGTATCGAGTTATACAAACACTCGTGAAAGTTTGGGAGAACTCGAAAAAGCTGTGGAAACACTCGCCTGCGGCTCGTGTTCCCACAGCATTTCTCGTTCTCCCAAACTTCCACTCGTGTTTGTATAACTCGATACAAACACGGTACATGTTTTCTATTTCTTAAATATAGGTCTCCATGCTCGTTCAAAAGAAAACGAGCATTTATTTCGCTGTCAAGCTTAGCTTGAGGGAAATTTATTTCGTTTTGCACGTGCACGCGCTAATTTGCGCGCGTTAATGACGTGAAAATCGTGCGCAGTAGGGATGCGCAATGCAATACTGAGGAATCACCTTAAAGACGTTCGCGCTAATTGTTTCTGCGCATCCTTACTGCGCACGCAAATCCACATGCCACGCCATGCCACGTCATACATCGAGCGCGCGCGCTAAGTACTAAAATGAACAATGACAGGGCAGATGGCCATTGCTATAGCTTTGATTGGATTTAACGATCTTGGACGTCCGGTGACCCCTACTTTTCTTTTCAGAAACAGATTTTATTTGCAATTATCTACACATTATCCAAAAATGAAAAAAAAATCAATGTGGGAAGTTTAAAAAATTTGAATATTTCTGCCCACGGGACATGGAATCCTGCCATCTTGCGGCTGCAAGGCGCGTGAAACTATGGTCGCTAAATGCGAACTTATTCTTTAAGGAACCTCACAAGTTGACTAAATTTGCTTAATAGGTCCATCCAAACCATATTTGGCAGAGAACTTTTCCCTTCAAAGCTCTAATTACAATATTTTGGGACTTGCAGCCACTTTGATCTTCTTCGCTAACGAAGCACGATTTACTCAGATTTAGATGTTCTTCCGGGCATGTTATTTCCAAAACGAAGTCGGTGACCCCCCATTTTTTTTACATTTCTGACATCGCTAACTCATGATCTTTCAATGGTAAAATTTTCAGAAAAAAATCAATGTTAGAAAAATTTCGCGCGAACGTCCTTAAGAGACCTGATGGTCCAAAATGACTTATTGGGAACTTTCGATGTATGGCCACTCCGATGGAATTATAAAGTGATAATAATTTAACTATAATTTGCTATTAGAGACCTTTGACGAGATCCACGTTTACAGCAAACCTCTAACTGCGGTTTGAGGTTTGACGTTCACCGTTTACCGATCATACTGTACGTTAGTCGATTTAGATTGGAGTAAACTGGAGCGAATAGAAGTAGTGCACTGGAAATTGTTCAGATTACACCAAAAACATATGTTTTGCAGCATGTGTACCTTTCTAAGAAGTTAAACATAAAACCGCGTACACCACTTTAAAAGCCGCCGCCATTTTGGATTTCCACTCAGGATCAGTAGTGCCTTACTACAAACAAAAGCAAAAGGCTACAATCTCGGACAAAAGTAGTTGGGACAGTTGAGCTGGGTCAAATAACCCCCCCCCCCCCCCCGCCCATTCCCCTGATCAAAGTTGGAATATTTTGCGGTTGTTGCAACGAAAAGGGGAAAAATCCCCTGATTATCATCATGGTAACTGGGGAGAACTTGTTTCGTGTTCCAATTTTTTTGTCTGGCATTGCAATCTCAGACAAAAGTAGCTAGGACAGTTGAGCTGGATCACGTATCCCCTATTAATCCTAGTCAATGTGGGAAAATGTCGCAATTTTTTCGACAAAATTAAAAAGGGAAAAAAATCACCTGGCTATCAATGTTATAGCTGGGGAAGGGGAGAATTTGCTTCGTGTTCCAACTTTTTTGTCTGGGATTGTAGGTATTAAATTGCTTATTTCACTAAAAACAAGAGCCCACTACCCGAGCTTCCAATTGCTACACTGACCCTCTGGATCACCCCTGTCCCGTATCTATTTATTTTTAGAATCAACTCCCACGGAGGTTTTCGCGGGTGTTTTTAAAATAGCCAATTATAAGAGATCTGTGATCCTCTGTTGTTATACGCCACATGCAGGCCACACGAAAGTATTTTAATAAATTAGGATGTGGTGGGGACGTCAGGGTGTTTCGCTGGAAGTTAGAGAACTCCCGTAGATATCACAGTTCTAATTATAAAAAGATACCAGTCAGGGTGACTCAGGGTACAATTCGTATGGAGGCTCCGGGTAATGGACTCCTACCTAAAAATTATAATCAAGTTGTAGAAAAAGGTTACTATACAGTGGCAGATCCACACGTTGAAATAAGGGGGCCCTGGTTTTGTTTTGCTTGCCTTTCCGGATTTTCTTCCTTCTGCGATTCTTTTAATTTAAACCCAAAATAAGGGGACCCGGTATTTTTGATTTCCCTGACGGGTTTTCTTTTTCTGCGGTTTCTTCTCAAAATAAGGGGGGACCTGAGCCCCGAGCCCCGAGCCCCGGGCGCCAACCCTAAACCCGTCACTGTTTTATTTGATTTTAGCCTTTGTATGTAGCATAAAATAAAATTCAACCCAATATAGCATGAGTTACACCACTTTCCTGTAAACCTACTTCTTGACGTTCAAATCACTAGTCGAAAACCTCAAACGTGACGTCCTGCTTTGATCACGTGATTCTTATCGGTCGCTCTCTGCGGTAAACGTGGATCTATAATTGCCTATTAAAGTTATTGAAAATCTCCTGTTTTAGTTGGAACATTCTTTGCTTTTTTCCCTCAGAAGCTATGGCTGGCATTGGTTTGGCATTTTCTGGTGGCGGAGTTCGGTCAGCGGCATTGTGTTCTGGAGTCCTGCGCAGACTGCTGGACAAAAAGGTAGAGGTGGACTACCTGAGCTGCGTGTCAGGGGGTGGCTACACAGGCACAGCCTACCTGGATTGGAAATACAGGAATGGGAACGAAGACGATAAAAAATGGCATCGGGAGTTCTTCGATCACATGAGAAATAGAGCAGGGTACTTTTGTCACTGGGAGAGGCCTGTAGAAGGTGTCATGGACAGCATGATTCTACTCTGCCTTTTTCTTCTCATCACCGTAATCGAGCCAGTCTTCATATATGGATCGTACGCATGCCCCATCGCTTTTATTATCGACTTCCTTTTTGGAAAGTACCTACGAGCTAAACTGGACTGCGATGACGTTGCTGAGCGAGGCGACTCAGAGATGCAATTTACCGTAGACCCCAATGCTACGGCTGAGGAAGTCCGAGAACACTGCGTGGAAAGGCAAGGAACTGACGATTCTTACACTATCTTTCTCTTCTCTTTTTTGTTTGTTCTCTTCGTTGTATTTTTTGTTTTGGCCAAAAGGTGTTCTGAAAGGAAGAGATACGCCACTCCCCTGAGTTTTATCCACACAACACTCATTGTTTTCCTGGCTCTTACGTTTTTTCCTTTTGCCATTCACGACTTTTTGATCAAAATTCCATCCTGGACGCAGTACCTCTTCGTGTTTATTGGAGTCATGGTATGGTTCTTTCTTCCTCTTCTACGCAGTAAAACATCTTATGTTTTGATCATCTATTTCTATTCTTATGTTATTTACTGGAAGGTGTACGAAGCCACTTTGGTCGGCATTGAGTTTTCGGGGGAGCTATTTAATCGGTTTCTCTTTTTGTCGGGCTTTGCTCTGTGGATTGTCCCATTGTTGGCGGCGTCACACAAAAGACTTAGGGACTGTGCGATAATTATCTGGAGAGGGGGTTCTAAAATTAGCAAAGTAGGCCTTAAAATAAAGTTGCACCCCCCTGAATTAAAGTCAAAATAACTTCTTGTCCACCCCCGTCTAAAGGGGAGATTACTTTCAACCCCCCCCCCCTCCCCAACCTCCGATCCTCCCTACATCCCTCTTTACCTTTACACTACTTCTGGTATGTCTGCATCATCAATAAATAAAACTTGGAAGCTGCGCTCCACATAATCGTCGCCTGATGAACCACCTTCATAGTCGGTTGACTCCTCCTCAGAATCACTTGAGGTATCATCATGAGAACTGGAGGGCATGTTTTCATCATCATCTTCGATGTCTTCATCAAATGTTCTTGCTACAGGACCATCTGCATGCTTAAGTATTCGCTCAACTAATTGTGCCTTGTTTCCAGATACCATTAGACCTTCTTACCTTAGATAGAGCCAAAGTTGCTTGTTAGTCAGTCTTTCAACATCGTCTCTGCTCTCCCAACAAATATCTTCTGGAATGGTGTTTCTTTCCAGATTTCTTTTGTCTGCTTTTAGAGCCAAGATTCCAAAAATTGATTTCGATTAGCTTACATGTAATATACATTATCTTGAGTCCATGGATTGAGATCAGACGTCTCAGTTTAACTTCTAACCCTCCCCTACAAATGTTTAAGAAATTACATCTTACCCCCCCTACCCTGCGCTTGGTTTAAGTTCAGGCCCCCCTATTAATCTTAGAACCCCCCCCTCCAGATAATTATTGCACAGTCCCTTATGCACGTTTATAACAGGTAAGCAGATCGAATTGCCCATTTTACTAGAAGCTTAGGTGAAGTTCAAAAATCTTTTCAAGTGGAAATTCAAGTCATTTGGGAGGTTTCAACCCGCGAACGCAGGAAATTCCAAACATGTACTGTCATTTTCGCTGTTTTCATAACGACTGAGTTTGGACTAAATAAGTACGTACGCGCAAGCTTGCCCTCGGCTGAAAGGAACGGACAGCGGTTGAAATGTTTTCGCCACCAAGAAGGTACCAAATTAAAAATTAACATACCACTTTACAACTCAGGTAATTGCTCATTTTATCTCCAATTAAACGTACTTTTTGGCTTTTCATTGCGACTGGTGTATTGACGTTTTACAGAGTAAGAGAAGAAGGTAAAAGAATGGTCATCGCCGGGTAAAAATCATCTCC
>JAHPZR010011073.1:0-2500 GCA_019787425.1 Platygyra sinensis | reverse complement strand
AGAAAATGCCAAACCAATGCCAGCCATAGCTTCTGAGGGAAAAAAGCAAAGAATGTTCCAACTAAAACAGGAGATTTTCAATAACTTTAATAGGCAATTATAGATCCACGTTTACCGCAGAGAGCGACCGATAAGAATCACGTGATCAAAGCAGGACGTCACGTTTGAGGTTTTCGACTAGTGATTTGAACGTCAAGAAGTAGGTTTACAGGAAAGTGGTGTAACTCATGCTATATTGGGTTGAATTTTATTTTATGCTACATACAAAGGCTAAAATCAAATAAAACAGTGACGGGTTTAGGGTTGGCGCCCGGGGCTCGGGGCTCGGGGCTCAGGTCCCCCCTTATTTTGAGAAGAAACCGCAGAAAAAGAAAACCCGTCAGGGAAATCAAAAATACCGGGTCCCCTTATTTTGGGTTTAAATTAAAAGAATCGCAGAAGGAAGAAAATCCGGAAAGGCAAGCAAAACAAAACCAGGGCCCCCTTATTTCAACGTGTGGATCTGCCACTGTATAGTAACCTTTTTCTACAACTTGATTATAATTTTTAGGTAGGAGTCCATTACCCGGAGCCTCCATACGAATTGTACCCTGAGTCACCCTGACTGGTATCTTTTTATAATTAGAACTGTGATATCTACGGGAGTTCTCTAACTTCCAGCGAAACACCCTGACGTCCCCACCACATCCTAATTTATTAAAATACTTTCGTGTGGCCTGCATGTGGCGTATAACAACAGAGGATCACAGATCTCTTATAATTGGCTATTTTAAAAACACCCGCGAAAACCTCCGTGGGAGTTGATTCTAAAAATAAATAGATACGGGACAGGGGTGATCCAGAGGGTCAGTGTAGCAATTGGAAGCTCGGGTAGTGGGCTCTTGTTTTTAGTGAAATAAGCAATTTAATACCTACAATCCCAGACAAAAAAGTTGGAACACGAAGCAAATTCTCCCCTTCCCCAGCTATAACATTGATAGCCAGGTGATTTTTTTCCCTTTTTAATTTTGTCGAAAAAATTGCGACATTTTCCCACATTGACTAGGATTAATAGGGGATACGTGATCCAGCTCAACTGTCCTAGCTACTTTTGTCTGAGATTGCAATGCCAGACAAAAAAATTGGAACACGAAACAAGTTCTCCCCAGTTACCATGATGATAATCAGGGGATTTTTCCCCTTTTCGTTGCAACAACCGCAAAATATTCCAACTTTGATCAGGGGAATGGGCGGGGGGGGGGGGGGGGTTATTTGACCCAGCTCAACTGTCCCAACTACTTTTGTCCGAGATTGTAGCCTTTTGCTTTTGTTTGTAGTAAGGCACTACTGATCCTGAGTGGAAATCCAAAATGGCGGCGGCTTTTAAAGTGGTGTACGCGGTTTTATGTTTAACTTCTTAGAAAGGTACACATGCTGCAAAACATATGTTTTTGGTGTAATCTGAACAATTTCCAGTGCACTACTTCTATTCGCTCCAGTTTACTCCAATCTAAATCGACTAACGTACAGTATGATCGGTAAACGGTGAACGTCAAACCTCAAACCGCAGTTAGAGGTTTGCTGTAAACGTGGATCTCGTCAAAGGTCTCTAATAGCAAATTATAGTTAAATTATTATCACTTTATAATTCCATCGGAGTGGCCATACATCGAAAGTTCCCAATAAGTCATTTTGGACCATCAGGTCTCTTAAGGACGTTCGCGCGAAATTTTTCTAACATTGATTTTTTTCTGAAAATTTTACCATTGAAAGATCATGAGTTAGCGATGTCAGAAATGTAAAAAAAATGGGGGGTCACCGACTTCGTTTTGGAAATAACATGCCCGGAAGAACACCTAAATCTGAGTAAATCGTGCTTCGTTAGCGAAGAAGATCAAAGTGGCTGCAAGTCCCAAAATATTGTAATTAGAGCTTTGAAGGGAAAAGTTCTCTGCCAAATATGGTTTGGATGGACCTATTAAGCAAATTTAGTCAACTTGTGAGGTTCCTTAAAGAATAAGTTCGCATTTAGCGACCATAGTTTCACGCGCCTTGCAGCCGCAAGATGGCAGGATTCCATGTCCCGTGGGCAGAAATATTCAAATTTTTTAAACTTCCCACATTGATTTTTTTTTCATTTTTGGATAATGTGTAGATAATTGCAAATAAAATCTGTTTCTGAAAAGAAAAGTAGGGGTCACCGGACGTCCAAGATCGTTAAATCCAATCAAAGCTATAGCAATGGCCATCTGCCCTATCATTGTTCATTTTAGTACTTAGCGCGCGCGCTCGATGTATGACGTGGCATGGCGTGGCATGTGGATTTGCGTGCGCAGTAAGGATGCGCAGAAACAATTAGCGCGAACGTCTTTAAGGTGATTCCTCAGTATTGCATTGCGCATCCCTACTGCGCACGATTTTCACGTCATTAACGCGCGCAAATTAGCGCGTGCACGTGCAAAACGAAATAAATTTCCCTCAAGCTAAGCTTGACAGCGAAATAAATGCTCGTTTTCTTTTG
>JAHPZR010011072.1:45000-49689 GCA_019787425.1 Platygyra sinensis | reverse complement strand
GACAGATTCCGCTCCAAGTTGGAGCAATAAGTGCGAAAGTTATGACTAAAACTCTGCTCATAGCATGGTAACTTTCTGAATGCTATTTGAAACATCTAACTTTTAAAATTCATGTCTCCAAAAGACCCCCGATTACAATCTCAAACATTCTCGAGCCTGAGGTTAGTGTGAAACCTCGTAAGAATGCTTAAAGCGTGTGTTATTGTGTTTTGTGAGCTGAAGTGAAACGTCCGTTTTTATTAAAATATGGATAACTTCAAATTCAATTGTCTTTCGCGGAATAACAAACTATTTAAATTAAATTAAGAATTTAATGTCGCTATGAGCGTTTTCCCATTACTCCGGGGGCTTTATGGCAAAAAGTGAAGAGTGAACCTGTAAAAACGATTACTCCAGGAAAATCGTTATTTACATGCTGATGAGCTCATTTTTCGGGCACCTGAGGGGAAAATTACCAGTGTTTTGCTTCAGCAGGTTATTCTCGTAATATGACAATCGTTTTGATAGAAACACAAGAGTAACTAAGCAACTTTTTCACTAATGATTGGATGTGTCTATGATGCCTTTTAGCATCGGGTGATACAGCCTGGGTAGTGATATAAAAGATGTTATTTTATCTAGATTTATTTTTAAAATGTGCAGAATTTCCTAAAAATCGACAAAAAAAGCGAAAATATTTGCTTACTTTTGGTGCGTTGTGTTTTATAATTTGTGTATCTAAAAGTGTTACCTGCATGATATTGAAATATATCTTTCTCAAAGTGTAGATTTTGTTTCAAGAGTGAATAGTTCATAGCTTTACTATTGTTAAGAATCACCTCCATTTAGAAACAACTCCGTATTCTCCAACAGGTCTTGTGGAAAGGCAATATATCTTAACCGGCCGGTAATTTGTCCAAAATGCCAATCACAAACTACCTTTAGAAGGAATAAAGGCAGTATCTGTCGATCATGTAATATACATATTTTTATTATTATTTGAAAGAAATGGGTATTGAACTTCGTTAAATAAACAAAACGAGCAGCCGTTCCTTGACATCATATTTTTCCAATCGTAAACAAAACGAAGTTAAAGACAATTTCCTAAACGCTGTTAAATTGAATACGTAGTTTAGGATCCCATACGTGACTTGCATATGGTACCGTTTGCAACGACAAATAGATATGTTTGGCAAAATGTCTTGCACGAAAATTAATTGTCTACCGTACTGCAAAGTTGTGCAAAAATAGTTTTGAAGGAATGGTTGCATGGCTGTTCTGCACAGAAACGACCGGAGAAACTAGAAATGCCTCAGGAAAAAAGTGCTTTTTCGGTTTAATGGAAACATGACCATGGTTTTATCATCTTAAATTACCAGTTAATGTTTTATTTTTAACACCTTAAGCTTGAAAATGAGATTATTCGACAACGCAATAAGCTCACTGTTCGAAGACATAAAAAGTAGCAAATTACAATTCGTCTTTTGAACGATGTGAAACAAATATCTGACTACTAATGATTGTCAAACTTGACTACTTTTTTCTTATTAGCCCTAAATTGGACTTTTGATAGTGTTCCTGTTATATTGCGCAATTCCCTTAACTCGAGTAAAATAGTCTCCTAAACACGATAGCATTTTTTAATCAATTAATCCAATTATATGTATAGCGGAGATAAGTATTTTGAAAGTTCTATAACCACTATAAAAAGTCATCTTTGCACACCTATGCCTGTCTCTATCTCTATGTTGTTATATGGTATTTTAATTTTCCTGCCCTTGGAGGTCGGTAGCCTTGTAGTATCATCATGAATATTGATAAGTTAAACAGTATAAGTTAAACTACCTGCTCAGCAAATTACACATTGCTGTCAAAAAGTGTGGATTTCATGACAGTTCAACCGATATAATTCAGTTATGCAGAAAGCGGCGTTTTGGCGGATTATTCAACACGAAGGAACCGCTAAAGAAAGTCAGAAGTAAGCAGGATTATTATTTGAGGTGGTCTTGTTTTTGTAAGTTGTGTGAATTGGTAGATTGCGTATGACGATATTTATCATGTTGACAGTCAAAAGAAGAAAAAACATCGTAAAACCTCAAAGAGAAGATTTGATGTTACTTGTAGCACAAATTCCAATTATGACGCAACTTAGAAATTTTCATTCATTTGAGAGCATATCTTTCTACTTTAACCAAGATGGCGTTAATTTCTCTAATTACAAGAGATTGTTGAATTAACTGGTTGGTTGGTAGGATGATTTCGCTTTCAAGAGGACACATCTATGCAATTTCGTCGCAAAAATGATCTTCGTGAAGTCAATGTCAGTTTTCAAGTGTGAAGAGAAAAACATTACTGCAATAGGATCCGTAACAATTGTGTATTTTAAAGTAGGACCTTACTTTTAAATGATTTATCAGTTGTTAATGAGTCGCCGTATGCACTGTACGTAGGCAAAAACCTAAACATTATCAACGGTAAAATGTGTGTTTATAGAGTTCTCGTGCCGGAACTTTACAAAAGGAAAAAAGGTCATTTCTGGTAATGTGGTTTTTCCAAACCAGATTAATCTTGTATACTCGGCTTAGTTATGTGATATGGAGGTTATTACACCCGCTGTAGAAGCCGAGACTTGCACTTTTTCTCAGCTTATCGTCTATTTTGCCAGGTGACAAGTGATTGATTAGTATTAATTATTACAACAAAGCCCAAAATAAACCCACACCGAAAACAAGGCGCTTTATTTAATAATAGCCTCATGTCGTTAGCGGTTAGATCTTGGCCTGAATGCAAGATATGGTTCATAATCGTCGTCTGGGTTAGACTGTTGGAATCATTAATGCTTGTATTGAAAACTCCAACATTTAGAGAGTGACGGTGGGAAATATTTATTCTGGTGAGTTTTTATACGTCTATTAGATTATTTCCCTCAGCGCCTTGTCTCAATTTGCAAGAAGAAACTAATAAGCTAGTTATCTATGGTAGACTGTAATAATTTTTCTATACGACGGATTATGTGAATTAAGAATTGTGGCAGTTGATGTGGATCTAACAAAAACTAGATTTTGAGAGATAAAAGATTTTCAGCTATTGGCAGACTTTCAGCCAACGCTTTGTTTTTGGTCGAAGTTTGCATTGTGCCAATTGCAATCACCTATTGAGGGAAGATTTTCAAGTATGATGTTGATACGTCGATATAACCATTTTTATACGTTAACTATCGTCAACACCTTTTTAAAATCAATTTGTAGCATTAGAAAAACTCTTACAAGGAGACGCTTGTTTTATTATTTGAAAGGGCGCGGATAGAGGAGTTTGCATGTACGCCTGAAGCCAATATTCTTTACACTGTCTTGCAGACTAGAGCTCGAGTAAATATCAGTTGTGTATACTTCGATCCTAAAATAGAAACTAGATAAACTTATCCACTTAGTATTTTTTTAAAAATTACTATTATTCTATCTAGTGTTCAGTTTTAGCCAACTATATTCCTCAAATTTGACTTATTTAATTTTACAGCTGCATGAATTTTACTTTTTCCTCAAGCGTTAGCGCGGAATGTTTGTGCTCAATTTAAAAGAATACTCACAGGGGTTTAAGCTTTCCCTCAAAGATTATTTAGGCCGCCAAAATCCTAATTTCTCGATTCCGTCAATATGCTAGTGATGTAATTTTAAAAACCTTGGTAATTCTATAACTTCCTGTAACAGGCGAATATTATAATTTCTTGTAAAAATTCACTTGCTTTGTTCAAGCGCTTTGCAGTATTTTTTGCTAACTGCGACATACTAAGTTATGTCAATATTTTACAACCGTTGTAAGATAAGCGACTTATTACTCAAATAAGTTGTTTCTTTCACGTCGTTTTCCCTGTTTGTCCACAATGCCTGCACGTAAAGGACTTATTTCTAGTATTTTTAGAGTCCATATTGCACGGTCATGCTGTTTTTCGATTTATTTCCCTCCCTTGGTGGTCCGTACAAGTGATATTCCCATCATTAATATTGATAACAACCCAAGTTAAACTACCTGCTTAAGAAATTAAACATATCTGTCAAAAAGTGTAGATTTTCATGACAGTTCGACTTAAGATTATTCAATTATGCACAAAGGTTTGGACAAGGAAGTGTCATAGAGGGAAATTTATAAGTACGTTGAAAGTGCTTCTCCCCTTTACCTCAAGTAAGAAACAAGTTGTTGTTAGTTGAAAAATTATACAACTAATCTTTGGAATATTGACAGTCTTCAACCGAAGTTTTCGTGCTGATATCCAAAAATTTAAGAAGTTTCCGCTCCAAGATTTTCGATGTCAAAACAAAAAAGAGAACGATAAAAAGTTCTGCATTTTAGTTTAAGCTCTTATGAGACAAAGAAGTTCATAGGTTATGCAGGGTGTAAAACGAACAAATTATGTAAGAGCCACTGTCCATAAATATGGACCAAACAAAGGCACAAGTCGAAAAATCGATTTTGCTCATTTTTTGCCCGTGGATGTGCCCTAGCTAAAAAACAAATGGACCATAGTTAGTTTCTGCTAAAGCAGCTTTCATTGGGCTCCAAATCTACTTCCGGTTTTCTTGAATTTTCTGAATATTTGATTGGTTCGCGCCTCGCAGAACAACTACTTAGGAATCGTTCAATGGACTTCATATTCAGCTCAGGTCTTCGAGGTGTGACTGAGCAAAAATAAAATAAATCGAAGTTAGTTTTTGG